>QTSX02004289.1:494304-571838 GCA_014839935.2 Entomophthora muscae
ACCATCCAAGTATCCAGTGGCTTGAACCCATCTAGCACATGACCAACCCCTAGGTTTGATCCAACTAAATCTCTACCACAGCTGAGTCTATATAAGTCTAAAGTATTATCCAATAAAATATACTTCTCTTCTTTCTTAATTCCATATTTGAAGCTTCCTCAAAAGGCGCTCCTTATCACCAGTCACCAGAGAGGCAAACCCCTTTTGTGCTCAAATAAAAGAGGTAAAGACTACCCTTAGTGGTCTAATCATACCAATCCCCAAGTATGATGTTATACTTGGACTGGAATGGCTGAGAAAGACCAAACCTCATATTGACTGGGATAGGGCTACCTTCACCATACAACAAGGAGAGATACCCAACCAAATTATCCAAACCACCTTGACACACTTATGAGAGACCATGAATTTGTGAAAATTCTGGGAACAGAGGAAGAACAGGACCCCAGCAAGATTGATTGGAACACCTGCAGGTATGAGATCATCCATTTAAAAATATGAAAATCTCACTTGAACAGGACCCAATATATCAACAACTTGTCTGATAGTTCCCTTCAGTATTCCAGGAGAAACTGCTAGGATTACCACTTGATAGAGGGATCCAACATAGAATTGACCTAAAAGGCAGTGTGCCCAAGACCCATCACATCTACTGATTGACATAAAAAGAAGACAACACCTTAAAATAATACCTGGATGAAGCTCTGGAAAAAGGGTTTATTTGATCAACAAAGTCTCCCTTTGATTCAGCGGTCTTCTTTATAGCTAAGAAAGATGGAGGATTATGCCTTGTTACTGAATACAGAGTGCTCAATGAAGTCACAAATAAGAGCAGGTCCCCCTGCCCATGATTGAAAACCTCTTTGAACCTTTATGAGGATCATTTTTCTTCACAAATATTGATCTAACAGCAGGATACCATCAAATTCATACTAAACCAAAAGACATCCCAAAAACAGCATTCTGAACTGACCACAGCTTGTTTAAATTTGTGGCCCTCAATTTTGGCATGGAAAATGCCCCAAGTACTTTTGTAACATCCTTGAACAAAGTATTCAAAGACCACATTGGTAAAAGGGCCATAGTCTACCTTTATGATATAATCATCTATAGCACTAACAAAGAACAGCATTGGAAAGATGTTTGCATAGTGCTCAATAAACTTAAGGACAACTAACTTGTATCCAAACCTTCCAAGTGTTAATTCTTCTCAACTAAGCTCCTTTTTCTAGGCCACATAATTAGTAGAAATGTGATTAAATCTGACCCAGAAAGGTTAAGAGCTGTCATATGATGATTGGTTAAACTAGCCTTTACTGTAACTGACATTGATCCTTTAAGCTCAGTAAGCAAGAGAGATACTAGCACTCTTGCTCTGGATGAAAGATAGGTCAAACAATCAACTGAGTTTTATCATTAGGCCATATTAACTATGATCAGCCAATATAATGTTAATATTGGGCTAAGGTTGCAGCAGGATCAGTCTATGAAGCAGAGGATCCTGGTGTTTAGCAGCTACTATTAATATCCCCAATTCTATATAACTCCCATATTTGATATCTAATGAGCTATTGATTATTACATTTTATTATATTTATTATATGCACTAAGTTTAGAGAATAAATCAAATTAGTCTTTAGTAATTAGTAAGTTGTGATATGAGACAAGCAAGATAACAATCAACAAACCACTTCATACTCACAATTACAACAAGAGCCATCACAGACATGCCAGCGCCACGTAACAAGATGAACTCCAAACATCCTTGATAATGATTGTGTATGCCAGGAGGTTCATTTATGATTGGGGAGCCTTAACAGCCCCCTGTCTGCAACCACTGGCAAGAAAAAGTTGTGTGGACGCCATTGAGAGAACAACACTTCCAACAACTAAAGAAACAAATGGTCACTGCCCCATTTTACAGTACCCTAACTGATAAGGGGTCTATGAGTTGGAAACCAATATATCCAACTATGCAATTGAAAGAGTGCTTAGAATTCAAACCACAGAAAATGGCCTCCTCCTTGTAGCATATGAATCAAAAAAGCTGTCTGGCAGTTAGCAAAGATATCCAATACATGACAAGGAACTGATAGCTATTGTCCACTGCTTAATGAAGTGACAGTGCTATCTGGAAGGTGCACAGATATTCAAAGTGCTAACCAACCACAAGTCACTGGTATTCTTTAAAACACAACAACACATATCTAGACAACAATCTGAAAGAATGAGCCTCATAAAAAGGTATCCAATGATAACTAAGTATAAATCAGACAAAGAGCTACTTACTGCAGATGCTCTATCAAAGCTATAACATAAGAACCTAATCTGCAATAACAGATTACCCAATTGGCCCATGTTAACCATGGGGAATCTTCAAGAGGCGTTCCAACTAGGTACACCAATAGCTGTCCAAGAGAAAGTCCTTAAGAATAAACATCTGTTCAAAAATGTATACAGCACTCTATACTTCATATTATCAAGCAATGATACAGTACCCTATATACAGTAATTTTCAAACCTGTTAAGATAAACAAAAAATCTCAGTCTAAGAACAAAAACAACTCAGTCTAAAAATAAAATTGAAAATCAAGGAATTTATATTGAATTATAATAGATCTGGATCCAATTTGATTCTGCTTTTAGACTGACTTGTTTTTGTTCTTAGACTCAGATTTTTGTTTATCTCAACAAGTTTGCAAATTACTATACTTGTTGCAATCAAGATTACTCCCCCACCCACTAATGTATCTCATGATACACAGAGGGTGCTCAAAGATTCTCCTCATGACATGACTAACAGTATGGATCAATCTGAGTGCAATGTTGAATTGTGGGCACTATCTCCTAATTAGGGGTGTTGCTAATTTGGAGCACTGATCCCTTGCTCAAGATATTCTCAACCCAAACCTTATATTAAACCTGTCACTATGTCACCCCCTGATGGGCTTGTGGATTATCAATATAGTATATTAATTATGTTATTCTCCAATAAACCACATCTTACTCTTATTTATAATCCTTTCTATTGGACTATTGTCTTTCCCAATCTAAATAATGAACTATCATTAGTTCAGTTGCAACATATTGTCGCCACAAAAGATTGGTATAATTCTATGCTATCACAGAGATTTTTCTGGAATTGTTTTCCTACACACCCACAGAAGGGTGTGTTTTTTCCAGAATTTATTTTTAAAATAAAATTTCTCTTTTTTTACTTTCTGTTTTTTTAATTAAAATACTTGAATTCACAATTAAAGAATTTTTCAGGAATAAATTTTATTATAAATTATATATTATCCCTTGATTCCAGAAAAAATAAATCTGTCTAAGACCTTTTTTTATAAACTTTATATTCACCCAACATAGGGGAATCCAAAAGAAAATTATGGGGAAGGGAGGAAAGGACAATTACAACATTTGTTGTAATTGTCCCTTTTTGTGGCCAACACAGCCCTACACATGTATCAGGAACTTGTACAAGTATCTTAAGACACTCTATCAGCGACCCAACATGCTAGAAAATATCAAAAAGGTGATCAAAAAATTCAAAGTATGTGAAAAGTACACCTGGTCCAAGGTACCCCTAAAATCAGTCATGTCAGTATCAGTCACACAACTGTTCAAGGTATGGGCACTGGACATAGGGAGGCCAATGCCTGGAAATAACAAAAGCAAAAAGTATATTATCACAGCCATTGACTATGCAACTATTTGGCCTATAGCTCAAGCCATATAAGAACACAAAGGAATTGATGTGAGATAATTCATTGGCAAATAAATCATAGCCAAGTTTGGAAACCCTGGACTCCTGATTACAGATGGAGGGACGTAACTCACTGCCATTAATACCAACATCCACCTTGCTAAAGATGGGATAAAACACACAGTTTCCAGCCCTTAAAACCCAAAAGCAAATGAGAGAGTAGAAACATCAAACGGTTCCCTTGTAGAGGCACTCAGTAAATTATCTGCCAATTACCTGCAACTCTGGGTTGATACGCTTACAACAGCACTGATGGCATGTCAAACTTGAGTCAATCATAATACAGGCAAAAGTCAGTATAAACTTGTCTATGGGCATAAACACTGTAAAGTTCCATGGCCCACCTTTAGCTCTGAATTGTGATGTTTTTCCCAGACCTTCAAAAAAAGTGGCCTGCGTGCAGGAAAACCCCCTCCAAAACCTGGAGGACCTGGCCCACACAATAGATGAACACTTTGTGCCGTCCTTCCTGGCCGAAGCCCCAATACTTCCTTTGGAGTTCCCCCTAAATGTGGAGGAGACTCTAATACAGCTAGATTGCTTGCTGTCCTGGTGTTGCCCTGTTCTAAGGCAACTGGGGGGTCAACGGGAAAATGTGGGCCACATGGTGCAGGGTAGGCTTAACCCATGGCCTGGAAAAATTGGGTATCAAATCCTGCAATTGATGTTATCCCAGGCAACCAATTCCTCCAGCCTGGAAGTCCCTTGGCCCAAAATAATTGGGTTCAGGAGCCCTCTGGTTGGGACGTCAGAGAAAGGCATTAGGGGAAATGCGCACCCTGAGTCCCCGGAAGGCTCCTAGCCAATCAGGGGACTGAGCCCTACATCTGGGTTTGCTGCTCCTAATCTCTTGGTCACAAGCCAGGGGAAGATTGGCCAGTGGCTTTTAACGGGCTCCCCTTTAGATTGCTTTCCAATAGCCCCCTTCCAAAACTCCCGGTCCTATCACCCCCCTCTGTATATAATGAAAACATGGGCTGTCAGGTCCCTTGCTTACCAATTCCAATTATTGAATAAAACTCCTGAATTTGCAAATCTCTTTGTATTTTAAAGTTTTATTTAATCATAAAGGTTATTTGTCAGGAATATTCCTGACATAAACCAAATTCTGACTGAAGGGCAATGTTGGAAAAGAATAGGAGTATTTCCAGTTAAAGAGGCAAAATTTAATGAGGACTTTCCCCCTTTATTTGGGGAAAATAAAAATAAAATAAATAAAAGAAACAGAATTTAACAGCCGCCAGAATAATTTATCATCCAGGCAGGCACCCACTGCAACCGCACAGGCGCCCGCCATGCCTGCCAGCACCCTCCGCCAGCCTCCCTGCGTCCAGCCAGCTGCCAGCAGGCTCACTGCCAGCCCCCAGCCCACCCGCTCGCTCCCCAGGTCCCAGTTGGCTGCCAGCCAGCCATCCACCTGGGTCCCAGGCCCCACCCCACAGCCAATCAGAAGCCCCCATTACCTGCAGCCAATCAGAAATTTCCCTGTTTGCAAAGGGGAAAATATTGATTAATTCCTGCCCTCCAGAAGAAGGGCAAGTCCAGGGTTCAGATTCTGTAAAATATTCTGACTCCCCAGAAGATGGGAAAATTCAGGTTTCAAACTTTGAGAACAATTCAACTCCAAACCAATGGGATTCAGAGGACCAAATCACATGCTTGAGTCCAGACCCCAGCCAAACTAAGCCTTTCAAAACAAAAATAGAATGTGAAAATTCCATGACTTGTTAACACCACCTGACCACATACCCAGGAGAGATCATTGGCTCTAGTCAAGAATGACCAAAAACCCAACAGATTGCCAAAGAACAAGGGTTTGGACACCTTCTCAAACCCCAATTCCCAATCACCTTGTCCAAACTTTTGGGTTCTCCAATCCCTTGCTTATATTCCCACTTGCAAAACTTTTCAAGTGGGAAGCACTATAAATAAGGGACCCTTCCTCAGTAATAGCTTGTGCTATTATTGAGTTTAATACCCTCAATAAAGATAAATTTCACTTAAAACTTAAGTCAACTTTAAATAGTTAGCCCCAGCCAACCCCCTCCAATCCAAGGAAGATGAACCATCTCATCTTCACAGCTGTGCTCACAGCTTACCTTGGGATTGGAGGCTATCAACAGGGCTCAGAGTTCTTTGGACCCTCACCAGAAGGACTAGGTCATGATTCTCACTATGACCCTGGACAACTTAACTCCTCCCACATTGGTTCCTGGCCTCCCCTGGTATCTCCGCATTCCACACTGTCCATTGTGGTGTACACCTCTATGTACTATGTGTTAACCTACTTTGCCGGGAGCTTCAGAAGATACAACATCCATGCTAAGGTCTTCTGTTGGTTGATGACCATATACCTGATCATCACCGTCCTAACTGGTTTCCAATTTGCCAACCTCCTGCCATACCTGCTGCAAGTAGTACCTACCATATCTGGGTATTACATATTGCCCTGACTCCCATTGCTGTCTTCCCGCCTGCTTCCGTCTGGTCCGCCTGCCTGTTTGCCTGCCTGTCCTACTGCCTACTGGCCCGTGATTTTCTGTTGAGAACTGATCCAAGAGGATCCAAACTTGGCCTGAGCCCCTGTTATTTCACCCAGTACTCACGGACTGTCTGCCTGGAAGTTTTGGTTAAAAACCCCCTCTGGTATCATGTTGTCTCCTTTATATAAGGGAGCCATGATGGTATTGGTGCCCCTCTCCCTATTATTTTGGTCCACCAGCCCTGGTATTTGGAACAAACTTACTCTGATCACTCAATCTCCTGGTTTTACTCCTAGTCTGCTTTCTAATGCCTTTGGTCATTTCACTCAGGTCCCCACCATCCTAGCTACATTCACTAAGTTGCCGTGGACAGTCCCTTATCCTGAGGGGTTGTCACCCTCTCCCAAATTGGGGACTAACAAACCCCCTTTCTCTGACTTGACAAACCCGCTCCCCGCAGCAGTCACGGCTCTCTCCCTACCCTCCTTGCACCAAATCTCCACATAGGATTCAGATATCCCTCCCACCCAGAATCACTCTCTGTGGTTGCTCACTGGAGCCCTGGTTATGGCCCTGAATGCCTACTTCCCTCCCTTTTCTCAGCCAGTCTCCTTTGGGAGGCCCCTTTGAGTGGCTATCCCAGTCCTGCACTGGATGGCATCCTGGTGGTTGGTCCCCCCAGGATGGGAGCCAGACTTTGTTAGTCTAGCCCCCTCTCGTACAAACCCACCATTATCAGTACTAAGTTAGGACCTTGATTACCCCTACCTAAGAAAGTACCAACTGACAGTGATCCTGACATGCAAAACGCCAGAAAGGACCAAGAAAACAAGGAAAGGGAAAGAGTTGAGAGAGAAACAATCCCCATTCAACAGAAATGGTTTCAAGTTTGGGACAAGATTAGAGTTGTCAACTGCAACGTGCACAAGTTGAAACCAGGGTTGAGAGGACCAGGAATTGTTATGGAAGTCAAACCTAACAACACCTATCTAATCAAAGGAATCGGTGCTTGTACTGAGTTGAAAAGCATGCACCATGACTGATTTTGCCTATGCAAAGCAAGAACTGCACAACACACCTCACAGCTATCTGTATCCAAAGCCAAACTGGATCATTATCAAGCCCAAATTCCTGACACTCTCAAGAAAATTGCAAAGTCTCCACCTTTCAGCACCCCAGAGGGATATGTCACAACATCTTTTGCTACTCTCTCTTGGAGAAGTAATTCCCCAAGTGATTCCCTGACTAATCACTAAGTTGGTGGCACTATTATCAATCTCCCATCTAATACGGGAATCAAACCTTTTGAGTCCTAAACAAACATTACCTGGACAAGCCCCATGACTGCTATGACATACATGGACAGCATGTAGGTTCCCATAATACTATATAACCCTCAATATTCATAACAATAAAGTATCATTATCTTCTTAAGTTTCCTTTTTTTGTTTATTATACTTCCAAGAAGTATATGCTTGATGCTACCTAACTGCCAATCTAGATCTCCTATGATCCCAAGAAGTAAACTTATGGATTGTCCCTATTTTCATCTATAACTTACATGCCCAACTCCATTCTGAGGCAAATCCGCTTGGAAGAGCCAAAACTTTTTACTCTCTTTACAGAGCAAATAGAATGACTAGCTTTCAATTATTAGATTGGCATTCTCCTCTCCAAAAATCATGATGATTAAAGCAGCTTTATATTTTTAAGAGAAAATATATATTGTTAGGCTTGAATGCTGTAAAGCACATTGAAAATCAAGCTTACATCATGACTTTGATCATATGAAGCATGGTTTGATAGTATTTAAGTTGTCTTGTTTGGTAAAAGTAAGATATTCTTTGCTTTGAGAACCGATTTGAACTAAAGTTTGCCAGAAGTAGAAGAGCTGTCCATCCAATAAAGCCCCTAAAAAGATTAAACTTTAATGTTTTGTGTATGATTACCTGGGAGGCAGGACGGTGATCAATATGGACATTAATGATACTAAGGCTAGCTTCGTGGCGGAGTGCCTTTTCTAAAGCAGTATTAAGCTCGGCAGGAGATCTGACAGAATATCCAGAGGTTGAGCCTGGGGCGATTTTGGAAAGGAGCTCATAGTTGGTGTTGGGTGAAAGGGCAAATGAAGGATATTTGGAAGGGTCGAGGGTGCTGAGATCGTCAAGTCCATGATAGATGCCACCATTATTAATGACTATAATGATCAAGGGAAGCTTATAGCGGATTGCAGTTTCAACGTCCATGGCAGAAAAACCAAAAGCAGAATCTCCAAAGATTGCTACAACACGCTTCGATGGATATGCTAGCTGTGCTACTTTGGTCAGAAGCTATCTTTCTTAGTTACCGGCAATGGCATAACCCATGCCCACTCCCATAGCACCAAGGGTGCCGGCGTCAAGACGACGACGCGGAAGTTGCGAAGGCACCAAGACACGAGTAACATCCATAGTACGTGCTCCTTCACTGACTAATACATAATCACCACTGGGGAGTGATGCATTCAATCTATCCTGGATTGTGGAAATAGCCATGTAGTGATTCATTGGACTGCCGCTTTGCTGAATTTGAAGGCGGGTTCTTTCAGCATTGCGTTTGGAGCCATCAGCCAGCATATTGACAAAGGGAGTTGGATTTATAATTTCCTTTTTTCTGAGGGAAAGCATTTGTATCAACTGCTTCAATGTCGACTTCAAATCTCCAACCAAAGCTACTTCAGCTGCCCTATTTCGGTCTGACGCTTAGCTTAGCCTTGACTACATCTTACTGATTTCCTCGGGCTCGATATCAGCAACTAATAGCTTGGCGTTTACATTGAACCGACGTCCGAATTGAAACATCCAATTAAGGCTAAGCATTAGCACCTTGTTAGATAAGCAACCTACCGAGCTCCAACCACAAGGACTACATCAGCATGTTGCAATGCCTGACTGCGAGAAGCTCCAGCACACAGAGGGTGGAGATCAGATATCATGCCTTTAGCCATGGGCGAGGGAAGGAAAGGTGCACCTGTCAGTGCGACCAACTCAGCAAGCTCATCTTCGGCGTGAGCTAATCCTACTCTAAGAATGTTAGCCAAATTATTTGTCATACCAACCCTTTGCCTACAATAATAAGAGGCCGTTTAGCAGACAATAGGATTTCTGCTGCTCTTTGGATAGAGTCGTGTGCTGCTTGTGAATTAGGTTTCTTAAAAGAGCTAAGAGGAGATGAATTATTGGAGGCTAAGCCTCGAATCAAGTCTGCCGGCTGTTTAGTTAGCCAAAATATAGAACCCGATTTACAAAATCCACGTAGGTTGGGCCTGGTCGTCCTGAAACTGAATTTCTGTAGGCTTGGTCTAAAACAGAAGGTATGGCTTCAATCGTCAAAGGGCGCCCGGAATATCTATAGCGTAAGAAATAAAATGATGTGTTTTTACTTTGAGTAAGGCCGACAAGCTGCCACCTGATCAAGCTCTTGGAACGCCCCTCTTCCCACCTACTGCGTAAGTAAGCTTAACCCATCAATCTTACCTGAGAAGATTCGCAAGAGCCCCCAATAAGAATCATAGGCTGCTACATTAGTCATGATAAGTCAAGGGGTCATACCCAGCAGTTGGCCTGAGCATTATAAAGTCCCGATAACGCTTTTAACATTTAATTAATAAGCTCCACCTTGCATTACCATGTACAACTCCAGGACCAGAGACAACTAAACAAACCTGAGACTTTATAAATTTTAGAGCTAAAAATGTACCCCAGGTTTTCCCGTCAAGTATCCATATGCTCCAGCCGCGTAACTAGCTGTTTGCTCATTTCGACACCCAATAAACCGTATTCCTTCAGCAATACAAGCCTCTGCCACCTAAAGATGGTTTAACGGTAAATTTTAATGCTGAAAACTGAAAGCCCGTAAAATGAGTTTTTGGTTCTGAAGCAAGATAAAGAAGTTAAAGCATTTTTGTAAAATGCTTTTAAAAATTTTGTGCTCAGGTGTTATTAATCGATCTTCTTGGATGGCCAAGGTTGTGCAAAATTTTAGTATTAACAAATTCAAATTATAAATTATATATAAAAAGGGCCCGGATACTATGGAGTTAATAGAACACCCAAGTTTAATAATGGAGGAATATAAAAGCTTAGCGGGGTGTGATGAATTCAGAAAACTTTCAACTCAAGATCAAATTCCTGCACCATACCTCCACTACTGGGATCCCAACGATCCCAAAGATCACTTCAACTTGGAGCTGGCGTAGCGCAGCCGCAAGCACGGTTGCACCAGTATTGGCACTGAAAGTCGAAATGGACGAGCTGCTCATGACGGCCGTGGCACCTTTGACAAGGCCACATATATAGTTTGCCTAAGAATTGAGACAATCTCGCTTCAGTGACTTACGCTGCCAAATCAGGCTAAAATGTTTCACCGAAGGCTCCAGGTTCCAGCCTGCATGAAGGAATTACTTTACCTAAAAACTTCCCAGTGTGAATGCATCAGCCACTTCAAATGCATGCTTTTTTCAAAAAAAAGTCAGGAACTTTTTTAGTTTTAAAATAATGGCGAATGCAAATCAAATGCTCTACATCTATAGCATATCAGTAAGACCATATTACTGTAAATTTAGAACCTGAATGTAAAAATGCGGGATTGTCAAATCTTGGTCCAAATTTTGAATCACTTTTGTGGGATGGCCTTTTTTAATTAAATTGATTTTTTTGAGTATTTATTTGAATATTTGAAAATGCGGGAACTCATAGACACTTTGCAAATTTCAAGTCCAACTGCATATTTCCAATGGACGAAATGAATTAACTGGAATCAGATTTGAAGTGTTCAAATCCATCAACCATTTTCATTAAGTTTACTATGTTTTTTGAAATTGCGGATTTGTCAAATCCAAGAACCAAATTTCAAATCACTTTTGAATGCCACTAGTAAACTCAGATATTAATTGCGGGAACTGGAATCCAAATTTAATGTACAGTAAGCACACTAGGAAACACCAACCCAAATAAAGAAGCTCCACCACAACTAAAATCAAACTAAAAATTCAATCTCGATAACCATGTTTAGACATAAAAAGTGATTAATCTTTAAATTATCCAAACCAGGAAAGTATACAATATTACACACTTCAAATCACAGATATTGAAATTCTGCTACTATTCAAGGCTAAATCAAGAGAAAAACACTACTCACAACTAAACCAAAAATCCAAATAAATACATATTTAATCTAAAATATATTTTTTATTTTATTTTCATGGACCATCAATTGCATTCTCAATCAGCTCCTGCACCAGCCTGCAGGGCAGCCTATTCACAAGGGCATCCCAGAGAGTCCAAGAATAGACCCAGAACACAACTCAAGGGGAGTAATGTCAATACACAGGCCTCCCAAGGCGCCAGCGCCAGTCAACCACCTCTCGCATCCCAAGACCAATCAACCAGCCTGAATCCAAGACAGAAGCCGCTCTCAAGGCCTGCCACCAACGTCTCCTATACCGGGGTTACCAGGAACACTGAGGTTACTTACTCCTCCACTGTGTACCCAGTTGTCACCCGGCCCCACACTCTTGATCCAAGAGTTGCCACTTCCTGCCCCCGCATTTTTGACACCTCCTATCAGCCATTGGTCACAGCTGAGGAACCATCTGTGCCTATTACCTATTCCACCATTGATGGTGCCACCACAAGTATGAGTGATCCCACCTTCTACACAAAGGTCCACATCCCCTGTGTTGAGCCTGCCAGCCAGAATGCTGTGGTACCTGCCAAGGGCCAGCATCAGTTGATGGATAGTGAGCGTGAAGCTATCATAAACTGCTTGAACAGGGGAATGGCAGTTTGGGATATTGCATCCCAATTTGGTGTCAAAGCCAGATATATTAGTGATATCAACAAAAAGCATGGCAACACCAGGCAAATTGCCAAATCTGTCAAGGCTAAGCGGCAGCCAAAACTACTTTAGCCCATTCATATTGATGCAATCAAGAAGTGGGTAGCCAAGAATTGCCACCTGGACATGCTTGTGTCCAATCAATGCTGGCCACAGAGTTTGGGCTTTCTATTTCCAAAACCCTTTTCTACAAAACAATGGTTGATTTGGGCTTCTTCTGGAAAGTACTGGGAATTTCTCTGTACAATTGAAACAGTGAAAACTCCATCAAAGATCAACACATTTATGCCAAGACTTATCTGGCCCTAAAGAAGACTGGAAATGTCCAGTTCTTCTATATTGCTGAATTGTCATTTTCCTCCTCACTCAGGTCTAGGCATGGGTGGGTCAAGAAGGGGTTCAAGGACGGCGTAGTCCATTGTGCAGCTGTCTGTTCCCAGACCTATTCCATGGTAGCGCTTCTTGGTCCTCGCAGGTTGGACTAGTATCAGATGATCAAGGGTTCTCATAATAGCAGGACATTCCTTGATTTTCTCTGAGCCATAAAGGAATACCTCCAGATCAATTACAGCGGCACAACCAACATTGTTGTGTTGGATAATGTTGGGCTCCACAAAATGGATCTGGTTGTGTCTGAGTTCCCCCCGTCAACAAAAACAGCCACACCTCCAGCCACTGGCTTACTGATTGTCCAATGAGACTCCTCTTCCTCTCGCCATATTCCCCATTCCTGAATGCAATCAAGGAGGTCCTTGGGTGGATCAAAAAAAGGTGAAGAAAGGCCTCCCTCAGGACACTGAGGATCTCTTCAATATTCTTGAGAACAGCCAATTTGCAATGCCACCCAATGTGGTGGCAGCTTTCTATGAGCACTCAGAATCCTTCCTCCCTAAAGCCCTCAACTCTGAGCCAATCAGATAAATGGGCGCTCCAGGTTTTATTTGTTTTTATTGGGACTCAAAAATTATTATTTATATATAATGATGTGACATTGAATTGTATTATAGACATATAAGAATATGTACAAAAGTTAAGTAAAATCAATTATACTAGATATGAGGACATATATTTTTATTATAATGTACTGAATATTGTATTGACTGTTGAGCTAAAAAATAAAAATTATATTAAAAAAGATAGAAATAGATTTATTTTATTTAAATAATTGTGAATTCTTGTTGGTACTTTGGTTTTTTTAAGCCACAAATTGGACCTCGCAAGTCATCATCTGATCCTTAATATTTCAGTGACACTATAGCCACACAACACAAAAACCAATGATTTTCATGTATCTCTTACTAATTAGTACTTATGACGCGGGTCAAGTGTATCAAATATATTTATCAAATCATATTACAAGGGAAAGGTAATTCAATCTCTAAACAATCACTTGTTTAGAACATAAGTGGAGCGAGCCGCTTGATGCAGATAAATTCAGTTCTTGTTGTTTAACTATGTAATAAGTGAACCGTACTTGACAAGCTAGTAAATAAACAAAATTTTAAATTATTTATTTTATTTTTGACGTGATTGCATACTATAACTGCTGTCTTATAATATGTTTTAATAAATTACTATTATAATTGAACTATTAAAATTTAAATATTAAAATTTAAATATCAAAATTTTAATATTTAAATTTTAATATTTAAAATAAAAAAATTAAAAAAATAAAAAATATAAAAGTAAATTTGCAAGGGAAGATGATTTATTAGGGAGATGGAAATTGCAAAGAGAATGTGATTATTCCGGGGAATTATACCCCAAAATCAGATTTTCAGCTATAGCATCTAATTTAATCCACATACTCTTTTGTACGTGGTGGACAACCCTGGATGCAAATGCAAGAGGGGTGGCGTCCTGCACCCCGGTAGTTGCCAAACACTTGATAAAAGAGAGTCAGGTAAGCGAATTGATTACCAGGTTCTTTTCAGGAGGCACTTAAAACCCATACAGCAATGCCAGTGCAAAGGAGTTGTACAGGACGTGCTTGACTGTCCTATACCCCCATGGTGTCTTCTGGCGTTCAAGTGCTAATTGGCATATATCAAGTTGTATAGGTACATCCTCCAATTTTTTGATGTTGGTCTTTAATATGCAATGTAGTAGATTCCTAGGTACACTGTGACATGAATCCTTTGTGAGGTATATTTTTCAGAAAACATGCATAATTTTTTGTATAATTGAACTAATCTGTTGATATAGGATGTTTGATTGAACTTGAAGATGGTTCTGGGGGGCGCCTGACTTGTATCTACCCCCATGCCTCAGCAAACAAAATAAATAAAGGCTTGAACTTATTCACAAGGACTGCATCCCCAACTTTATTTGATAATTCTTTGAATAATTCATTAAAAAGTTCAGTTTTAAGATATTCAGTTCCTATTTAAAAGTCAATTTTTATTAGATTTTTTTGGTTTCATTGATGTTTGAAAAGGGAAAGTATTGAATACTTTCATAACTATATTCATCAAAGTTTATTTTGATGTCACCAAGAATTTCAGTCATCTCTCTGAAGTTGATGTTTGCTCATATTTTGTATGTTTCCCTAATCCACGGAGAGCACCTTGCGGGTGGTAAATATTCCTTGGCTTTTGCTTCAATATTTGCAAACTTATTCATATTCATTTGAATTGTTTACTTATTTATTTCATTTTTATTTATTTATTTATTTATTTGCTTTACAGGGGCTACCAGTGATTGGTAACCCCTGTAAAACCAACTCAGCATGAATGCCGCCACTTCAGCTACCTCGTCCCTATTCCTAGTTATAACTAAAGTAAATATAAGTAAAACATAAAAGACTTACTGATTGTTTCCCCTGAGGCCATCTCAGCCACAGGCGCCCCTTCAGCAAACTTCATGAGCATTGGCTGCTCTTCATTTGTTTTTCTGGGCTTGATCTTCCTTATTTTCTGGGCTACTTATGTACTCTTGATTTTTGTTTGTTGAATTTTCATTTTTTCTTGAGGCGCTTCTGCTTCTTGATTGTGCTTTGTTTTCATCTGTTTCCATTTGATTAGTTTCCTCTTCATTAGTGTTAATTTCCTTTGATGTTTCATTTCCTTTAATCAATTTGACTTTTTGAGTATTCCTTCTGTTGTTTTTTTGCAAATTCCCACAAGTTGTAACTTTCATTTTTGAAATCTAAACGCTTGAGTATTTCCTTTTGTAGATTTAAAACTATTTCCTTGTGTTCTTTGTTGACTATTGTTCCAAGGCTATTTTTTACGGTTTTGTTTTGCTGGACCAAAGCGCTTCCCTCATTTACCAGCTGATTTACTATAATTTCCCTTATATTATGTTCAGGCTCAACAACCTTTTGGAGGTCTGACTCTAATTCATTGATAAGAATGTAGATATCTGACACTTTGTTTGAATTACATAAAAAAACTTGTTTTTACAGTACTACCTTCAATGCATGAATATTTTTCATCCTCATTAATAAATTAAAGACCATAAAAGTAAATATGGCATTAGAATATTGCAAGTATGCGTTAAATCCTGATATTTAGATATTATGTGCATAACTCAATGCATTCTGTATAATGAAATTCATTGTAAACAAGGCCTTTTTCATTGTAATTTACATAAATGGACTGTGTTTATATTTGGGAGCCATTAACGTTTAGTACAAATATTGATACATAGTGCATTTTACAGCCTGTATATTTAACTATTGGTAATAATTCTATAAACATTTTAGTTGGATTTTGCGAGATAATAATAATGTAATGTGTTAATAAATTACTGTTCATTGTCATTAATTGGCTGATTTTATTTGCTGTGGTGATTGTGCATTTTCTGATATTTACACACTAGTATCCAATTAGTTGGTTTCACATCAAATCACATAGGCAATAAAAAACGTGGTTGCCACCCTGAGACCAGATGTGGTTGGGGTGGCAACCACATTTCCTATTGCCTGTACAATTAGATGTGAAACCAACCAATTGGATACTAGTGCGTAAATATCAGAAAATGCACAATTGCTGCAGAAAAGAAAATCAGTCAATTAATGTAATAAACAGTACATTTATTGATCTATTATATTATTATTACTCACAAAATCCAACTTAAAAGTTTACAAAATTATTACCAATAGGTAAATATACAGACTGTAAAATGCACTATCTATCAATATTTATACTAAGTGTTAATGGCTCCCAAATATAAACACAGTCCATTTATATAAGTTACAATGAAAAAGGCCTTGTTTACAATGAATTTCATTATACAGAATGCATTGAGTTATGCACATAATATCTAAATATCAGAATTTAACGCATACTTGCAATATTCTAATGCAATATTTACATTTGTGGCCCTTAATTTATTATTGATAATGAAAAACATTCATGTAAATAATTATATGTTACCACATCAAATGTACAACACATTTTTTAAATATGGGAAATGCTAACAATGTAAAAGAAATATTGTTATTTGTGAATTGAAAGAGAAATATTAATTTTAATAAGTTGTCACAAAGAAAATATTTATTTTACTCATCAAAGGATGAGAAGGGGAGGAAAAGGGTGGAATGAATGTTGCCTTCATCTGCTCCTGTGAAAGGGACGGCATCAGAGATAGTGGGGAGGGAATGGGTGGTGGTTTGGGAGTCAGGGTTGGAAGGCAGGTGGCTTGATGAGGGGGTTGGGGAGGCAGGGTTTGTTGACTGGGAAGGGGCAGCAAGAGCTTATTGCTTCAATTTCTTGAATTCTTCTTCTATCACATATGCGGGCTTGACAAAACAAAAAGATGGGTATGGGGGGAGGTGGGAGTCTTTTCTGGACTTATCACTATCACTTGCATAGAAGATGATGAGATCAAATAAGTCTGTGACAGACACAGAAGGGAAAAGCTCATAACCCTTATCAATTTGGGTGCATAGTTTGTTGTAGGTGGCAGGCTTTAAACGCCTGAGGGTGGAACCAAAATTGTAGAAACATACATCTGCAAGATGCATGTTGGCGTGGTTGATGGGGTAGGACCAACAGGTATGTCCCACAGCCCTGATTTCTTGGGTTGCCCATTCCCACTGCTCCATCTCAGCACTCAGTACAACTTTGTGCACGGCGTTTTGTGTGGCGCACTCCTCCAGCATGGCCTTGAGCTCCGTCTGGTAGGCATACCCATCTGCGGTGTTCAATATTGCCGAGTAATAATTGACACCCAATGGGGAAACTGCCAATAAAACCCCAACAAATTAATACAGAATTAGGCCACACTTGTAAAAGTTAGATTGTATGCGCTTTTCCCCAAAGTCTTGGATACTTGCCAAAATCTTGGCATACAGCAAAAAATGACGTCATTACAGGCCCTCATTGCCCTTCCTTTTATAAAATTAATGATTGTTGCATTGTAGGGGTTGTTATCCACCAAACTGGGGCCACTGAGAACCTGATTAGATAAGATTTTGGCAGCAATCACAACTCTGTGAATCCACAAATTCACCATCCTCTTATTGGTGAAAATGCTGTGAACTCCCAGATGGAGACAGACCTGGACCAGGGGCATCTGCGGGTCACACTCCATAACAGCCATCATGAGAGGGTGGGCTTTTTTACCTTCAGTTGAAGTACAGGTACCAGTTGGGGTTTTCTTGGGAGGGGGGCACAATTGGTGTGGACTTGCAGGGTTGCAGCCACAGTGGACTTTGCAAACCTCATTGTGGCCGCTATTTCCCCAAGGAACATAAGCATCTCTTGCTTTTTGACTGTTTCAAGAACAATGTCCAGGGGGATCAATTTTCTTCTTTGTCTTGAAGGCTGATTGGCTAAAGGTGAGAGGGGTCTGTCTTGGGAACTAGACAGTGCCATCTGATTGGTTGTTTTAGGATTCTGGGTTCCCTGGGTGACCTGTGGCTCACTTGGCCAATTCCAGGTGCTAGTGTTGATATGTGATCTGGGTTGGCAGCTGCCTGTGCGTGATAGGCAAACAGGGCCATGCTTGAGGACGCAGGAGAAATAACAGACTCCTGGGTGGTGCTTGCAGAGGGGCCTGTGGGTTGGGAGTGGCCATAGACAGAGGCTTCACTATTAGAAGACCTAGCATAGCCCTGCATGATTTTGTCAAGGCCAGGGAACAGCTCGTTGACTTGGTTGTTATTGAAAGAAGACATAATAAATTTTTATTAAAATTTTAAGCTCAAAACAAGGAGTGTATATTTTAGTCAGTTTTATTGTTAAGTATGTTAAGTTGCTGAATATTATGATCTAAATTTTAGCTGTCCTAAAATGGAATAGGGTGATTTTTGAGAATGCCTATGATTCCTAAAAGAATTAGCACAAATCCACTCTAGATCCTTTAGCATCCTTTTTGAGACACCCATAAATTATAATTTATTTCAAATTCACCTCATTTTTGATATGAAATTTGGTTCTTGGATTTGAAAATCCTGCAATTTCATATTCATTAATTTTTACATGTTGTCTATGATTTGTTAGACATACAAGAAATCTCAAATTGTACATTAGAATCCTGCATTTCTGATTCATGTATCCCACATTTGTTTGCTGTGTTTTGTCTTTTTTTAGCTGAGTTATCTGCTTAAGGGATTTGAAATTTGCCAATTTAAATAAATTGAAAAAAGTCAAATTAAATGGTTGATTTTATTAAAGAATTTAATTTTCACTCAGCTTAGTTGCCTGCAAAAGTGATTCAAAATTTGGACCAAGGATTTTAAAATCCTGCATTTTTACGATCAGGTTCTGAATTTACAGTAAGTATATGTGGTAACCAAGTTTGATCACCTTTAAACCAGATGATCAGTATTAAGCACTGCTATTTTAGTACCCACCTCCCTTTTAACATTGAAATCCCCAAATCAATCAAGGATTGTAATCCCTTTAAATGCCCCAGAGTCATTATAGTTGGAATTTTAAATAACATTCCAGCCTTTGAAAATAAACTTACTGGAGAATTTTTTCCAACCTGCTGAGATGAAAAATCAACTCAGCCCAAATGTGAATAATAATGTTTCTAGATATATCATTGATCAGTATAGATACATTCATCCTCAGGTTTACTCTAGGCTGAGTGAATCTTTATTTTAGATACTCTAGATTTTTCATCTCAGCAGGTTTGAAGTACCCAGAAAATGACTTGGAAAAGTCACATGATATAACTTGCAGTAGTGACACAGGTACAGTGCTTGCAGATAGAGAATCACTTGATCAGCAAGTATTATCAAGATGCCATAGAACCCCATACTTAATGTAACTAAAATATGAGTTTCTTTAAAAAATAATTAGCTCAATCACAGCAGTCTTGCCCATGATTCTCAAGAGGTAGGGGTGTGAAGAACTAAAGCTGTGTAAAGGAAAAAAGTAGAGGTATAACTTGGTTATATAGTTCTAAAGCTGGTGAGGAGAAGTGGCTCTGGATTAGTATCTTTACTTAAAGACTCTGATACCACTGGATAGTTGGTACTTATGAAAAGAGGACATAAGGTGATACAGCTGTAGCAGGAGGATCTTAAGTTTGAATGTAAGCTTAGAAAAAGTATATGCTTATGCTTACTTTGAATAATAGAGGTATATATAGCAACATTAAGAAAAAGACATAAAAAATAAAAGATAATCATAATTCTATCTCATAGGTTATAGACCTTATATAGTGTTGAAACTGCAGGGTAAACCCTCTATCAAGGTTAAAAGTCAGAAAAAAGATACATAACTCAATTTTGATTCACCTAAGACCCAAAACCAAGCCAAGCCTACCAGCCAAGATATTGCAGCTAGGTTGTTTTATAAATGAAAAGTAGGATATTTCCCAATTTTAGTGCCTTATTTAACAGAAATGTCATATACCACCAATATGATCAGAGAGCCTAGATTTTTTCTAAAATAAAGGCATTATCTATCTCACCATCATTTTTTTCTTTCCTGTGAATTTTCTAAAACACCCCAGTTACAGCAATAGTATAACTGATGCTAAAAAGAAGAATGATGAAAATGAGCACCTGTTAAAAGACAAACTTATTTTTTTGCAACTTATGGTTATGTGATGTTTCAGCAGAGAAAAAGGAAAAATATAGTTCCTTTGTATAGTTCAGGCAAGGTGAGATACAACACTGTCTTGATATAGTGGCTTATTATTTGTTAAAAGTTTATATAGTGGGGCTTTTCATCTGTGCCTATACTGTTTGGTACAACTGGGCCATTAGGTGAGTAGGTAAAAGGAGGGAGGGTAGGAGATTTTTTTGGTAAGATGATACAAGATAGGAGTTTTTGTTGAGAAAATAAGTACCAGAACTCAATTGAAAAATGAATGTTTTGCTTCTGTCTTCTATTTACATGAAGTGGTTTTGAACCCTGCTTATTTACGTGATTGGTTTGATTGGCTCTGAGACTTGCAATATGTTATAATTAAGCATAACCAGAACTTTTAAATTAGGTTGGTATTATCTCAAGCTTAATTAAAAACTTCAAAGTCTTGACCAGCCGTATGATCATTCATATAATTGATTCATTGAACTGCTGATCCATTGCCACTTCAGTAGACTTTGGTTGCTTGATCTTATTTGTGTTAGATGCTCAAGATAGCTATTATTTTGATTGGTTTGACATAGGTTGCCAGGGTCTTGAAACAGAAACAGTGGTAAAATTGACTGTATGAATAAAAAAGTGAGAATTAAAAATTAAAAATCTAAAAGTGGCAAGTTGACACTTTTTAAATTTTTAAAGTGGCTTGTTGTAGTAAATTGGCTACTTTTTCTTGACTTTTTAGTTGAGAAATGGATAAGAAGTATTTTATATGTCTATAATAATTTTTAACCCCACATAAATTGTTTTAATCTAATCTTGAAATTTAAATATGCATACTTGGCCACTTTCATATTCTCACTTTTGAATTCTCATCTTTACATTTATACAGTCAAATTTGCCACAGTTGCCCTTACAGACCCCACTAATGGTGGTTCTTTAAGATGTTACCTGGCCTTCTAGGAAGCCAGGGTTTGATACACAGACAGTTAAAATCTGTAAAATTGAGTTCAGGGCATCCAAACCCCACTTAGACTCAATTCTTCTAACTAACATTTACTTGGGATCAATTCTAAATTTTAAGCTACAATCATCACAATTGAACAGGGCTTTACAGCTTGTTTTTCTGGATGGCGGCACTTTATCCTAGCCATATCTGGAAAACTATTTCTGGGCACAATTTGTGTTAAGATCAAGGTTCACCTGCCGCAATATGTTTTATAATATTGAAATATGATCAATGTGAGAGAGGGGAGCTAAAGTAAATAAGCTCAGCCCTCATCCTAGTAGAGAGAACCACCCAGACACCATCCAATGCAGGACTGGAATAGCTACTCAAACAGGCGTCCAGAGAGACAAAGAGGAAATTAGGTGTTTAATCTCATCAGTATCAATCCGGTGAGTAACCAGAGAGTGTGCTTGGGAGTGTACATCAGGAACTCTGGTGGATCCTGGGGAACAAGCACCTTCTTGGCCACAAGGGAAACAGGCAACATGAGGATCTTCTCATCAAAATGGTTGTTGGGGACAAGGTCAGGCAAATACAAACCAATGTTATCACAGGTGAGGCTTTCAACCAAAATCTTCCCAGCAAAGAGGGGGCTGCTGGCCCTGCCATAAAGATCATCAAACATGTACAAGAGCCAAGTAGGATTTTCTTACAAAAGATGAGCAGAGGAAAATAAATGTCTTCAGGATCTGGGAAATTCAACCAGACCAGCAGCAAAGTGGGATCCAGAGATAAAACAGAAGATTTGACTACCAGAGTCAACATTCTTGAACACATCAGAAAATTTAGAGACCTTTAGCTCAGGTGGGATGCAGCAGAGAGAAGAAAGTTTGGCGTTCTGGGGTAATTGCAATCAAATTTGGGGGCATTGGGAGGCTTTAGGGGCCTTTGGAGGCTTCTTGAAGATGCAAGGAATACTTTAACTTCAAAGTATTAAAGACCAGTTCCAGGAGCAAGAAAGAACATAGAAATTCCAAACCTATAGTAGAAACATATACAGTTTTTAAGCAAATAATCTAGTCCAAACTTGACTTTTGAAAGCAAAATGAGGTAAAGCCTTCTTTAACACTAACATTAAGCTTTAGGGTTCCAGAAAAGTGGCTACAGGCCCCAAGGATATAGTAAAGGTAAGTAAAACTTAAAATTTACTAATAACTCTTAGAAAAAGAAATCCACCTAGAGTCTAAGTAAAATACTGGTAAAAGGTTTAAAGCTTTAAATGGAGAAGAATAGACAAGCAGGGACCTGAAACGGGCCTGCTTACCTTTTGAGAGTTATTTTCAGTTAGTTGAGCCATCAGGAGCATGGAAGCCTCCTGGTTGGCTGGGAGATAAAGTTTGCTGCCCATGAGCATGAAGACTGGTGGGGTTTGGATTAATTTACAAGCTCTCATCTGATTGGCTAGAGACCATGGAATGATCATGGGGTGAGTTGGCATCTGAAAACTTTAAATTTGAAGGAGACAATGTGGTAGGTTTTTATTAGTCACAGCATAATTTTTTAAAGAATGGGCAGCACCAGGCCAACAGATAATCCAAATAAATCAGGGCTTCTTCTATTAATGGGCAGGAAGGATGCAGCAAAGCAGGGGCATTCAGGAGGGGTGCGTAAGAACAAACATTTTGTCAACTTTATGAGCTAAACTCTTCAAGAAATTCAAGGGGTTGGCCAGGTTTTGGGGGCTTTTTTTGGTTTGGCGCGGGGATTTTTGTCTGATCCAAATCCAAAGGGGGAGTAACTTTACAGTCACAGATTGTTTTGTGATTTTTGATTTGTGTCATGATCCATGTTGATTCAGTATGTGGCTTTAGGAGGCAGGTCATAGTTCTAACTGTGGCATCCTCTGATCTTTCTCTAAGGTTACAAAGTAAACCTGCATGAATTGTTATGCAATCAAGCAAGATCTTATGTGGCTTGGTGTTTGAATGATCATACTCATGTGATCTCATTTTTTATAAAAAAAACTTCTATTTGAGTTCAAAGACAGATTTAAAAGGAAAAATAGCCATTAGGAAGTTGGAGAAGATATATTGAGAGGGGCAGGACTCAGAAATGCACTAGTTGAAACCAGGTTGTGCCTTTGGATGATATTCTATGTGAGTTGTCTTCAATTACCTTCATGAACTTGGCCGCACCAGGAATGGTGTATCTATATTTTTCAATTCTTTTAATGGCTTGTTTTAATAGAGTCATAAACTTCTGTTTCATTAATGGCACCTGATTGGGTCCCTCATTAAAGATAACACTAATTTGGGTTATCTGAATGGTCCAGAGGACCAGATGGTATACCAAGGCACAGAGATGTTCTGGTTCTGACTGAAGACTTAGCTTGAAGAAAAGGTCAAACTTTGGATTAAAGTGAAGTGAAACCCCACAAGGATGAGTCACTTCTGTCCAGAATCTACTAATCATCATTACCATGAGAAGTATTTGTGTTAAAGGTTAGCATCATTATATTAACACAATCCACATTTTCTAATTGTTTAGTCCACTAGAAATGATGACTATGACCAAAAAGTTTTATTGAGCAGCTGTCATGTGAAGGACTGTTGGTTGGTAGTTACAAGGGGCAGGCAAATCATGCAAATAAGTGATACTGGTGTCAATACTATCCTTTGACCACTATCAATCCATCCCTGTATCATTCTTGGAAACACAGGCGCTGGCATGGGGTCCCTGACTATCTTTTTGCCACATTTTGATACCCTAGTTCCTCTTCTGTCAGGATTCACCTTCTTTTTGCTGCTATTCTTTGAGTCATTTTTATCTTGGTTTATTCTCTACAACTTCATACAATTAGTCCTGTTATTTTCTACTTTAACAACCATCTTTTGGCTGCAATTTGGGCTTTCTGGTCCTTATAACAACTTAACAATGGTTAGTTTCTTATCTTTGAACTTACCTTACCTTACTACGGGTTTCAAACCTTGTACCTATACACACAAGTCAGTTATTTTTGCTTCTAAAACTCGATATCTTTTGCTTTATACCTGATTACGCACACAAGCTTCAGACCCGTTTTTCCTGCCTTTTGCTCTTTAATGATGCCTATAGCACCATTGGAAACTGTTTTCTTCTCCTTCCAATTTCTTTTATGCATGATTAACTCTTTTAAGTTAACTATTGCTCTCATCTGATTTTTGAAGCCTTGTCCCTTTACTATGACTTCTAACCAACTTTGGTTAAATCTTTCTGCTTCCAATTCACACTTCTAACTAACCTTGATTAAAACCTCCTGCCTTAAGTTTGCACCTCACTACCAAGCACAATAAAAAGTCTTGGGTTTCTAATCTCAACAATGAGTTGAGCTTAGTTGACTTGCACCCCAAAAAGATACTTGTTAGGTTTTGTGGCTTATGTTTCTTTTTTTCTTTTGAATCTAGTTTCACATATTCTCTTGAATCTTAGCTATCCTTTGATGATTCCTTTTGACTACCTTATTTATAAGCTAGAAAATCTTTTTAGAGGGACTCAAACCCTCATAGTAGATAGTTCAATCCTTCACTTAGTAGTGAACAATAACCAGATTTAGAAATAGAGTTTTTGACATAGTCCTCAGTCCTTAAGACTAGACTTTACTTTATATCCTTGGGATTAATTAACCGCCTTAGCCCTTATTTTACTTCTTATAAGCTACTAGTGTGACAGAAATTTCCAGATAGTAAGAAGCTGTCTCCAAGTGGTGGGGAATCACCACCCAAATCTACATGGAGTTAATGATTAACCACCAACGCAGCTTCAAATACCATTTTGTGAAATTTCCAAATGAGATACTAGGGTTAAGTAAAAAAATTAACCCTAACCAAAAGAGCCCAAGATAAATAGCCTGAGAGAGAATCAGAGTGTCTTTAGCATAAAATTCAGGACATTGAGATAGGACCAAAGTTTAAGTTTTAAATGTAGGAGAGCAACTCCAAGATTGTCAGGCATTGAATTAACATTGGGCAGAGGCAATGACAAAGTGCTAGCAACAGGGCCCCATCTTCCCATAATGATTCTTCTAAGAATTAAATTGTAGGAAATGTAGCACAGCAGGCCAACTACAGGATGCATTTCAAATAAAAGTTAGACCAAGGGATATTTTGATTTTATTGAGTAAAAGCTAGGAGGACTCAACTCTTAAGAGTTGAAACAGTGAAAATTATTCAATATATATCAAAAATTGACTAAAGAATACCACCTGGATCATTGGCTCTTATTCCTTCCACATTGTCAAGTGAGTAT
Organism: Entomophthora muscae; assembly: GCA_014839935.2. Lineage (NCBI taxonomy): Eukaryota > Fungi > Entomophthoromycota > Entomophthoromycetes > Entomophthorales > Entomophthoraceae > Entomophthora > Entomophthora muscae. The sequence goes on from QTSX02004289.1 coordinate 519,652, forward strand.
CTAGTCCAGTTTGCAAAGAACCCTTAAGTGACCAACTTCTGATGTCCATGCTGATAAATAAGATCATATCAAGTAACCCTTGAATTACATCAATTTACCAACGTCAGTTTACAAGGAGGAATCAGATTCAACTGGCAAACTGGAGCAGCCGTAACCCATTTCAATCAACTGTTTGATTTAAGTCTGTTAAATCAGTCAATTTTGTTAAAAGTTTTTTTGGATTTTTGAGCCTTCCTACTTGGCTGAATAATCCCTGACATTATGGAATTTACCATGACATTACCCTCTACTTTAGTCTGGGGAACAATACTACCATCAGGGAGATGGGACAAGGAGAAGTTCTTGTGGGAAGGAGGGAGTTTTGTTGCTACTAAGGTAAGCTTGGGATGACCAATGCCAGTTGGATTGTAAATATAGAATTCTTGAATAAGATCTGGGGAATTGGAACAATCATAGTGGGGAACCCATGGATTTTCAGAATAAGGATAACCTTTCCAAGACACCAAATACTCCAGTTAGTGTCAATTCTTACAGGAAGCCAAAATACAATTCATCTTGTACTCAGGTTATCCTTCCACAAGAATGGATTGGGAAGAAGGTGCCTCAACACCTTTAAAGGGAGTGAGTAAGCATTCATAGAAGGTATAGAAAATCTTAAATGATGGGGGTAAATCTAACTGATATGCAGAGGGACCAATTTGATGTTCAACTTTGAAGGTACCAAATTGCTTGGGGCCTAACTTGCAGCAGTGAACCTTCAATTTCATATTATGGACATCCACCATGACTAGATCAACTGGCCTTTAGGTAGGACCTTCTTGGCGCTTGCAATCTATGTATTCCTTGTAAGTTGTCATAGCAGTGGCAAGAGAAGCCTGAAGCTCTTGATGAACTGCTTCAATGCAGCAGCTTGATCAGTTGTAGCTTCTACGTTGCCAACCAGTTGAGGTCCCCATGTTGGATGAGGGATTGTAACCCACATTGACATAGAATGGCAAAACCTGAGTTGATGTGTTCAGGGCATTATTATATGTGAACTCTGCCATGGGTAGTGTTGTAACTGTGCTATTTTAGCTTTGTTACAAGGGGAAAATTATTTAGAAACTAGATGCTAATCTTTATTGAGAGTGTTGTGATCTGAGGCGTGGCACAGAGTCACAATGAGAAATCCTAACCTTAGGATTGGATTCATACTAAGTCTCAGTTAGAATGACAGGAAAGGCTATGCAATTACCCTGTGGCCCTAAATGAATAATATCTACTAGATGTGGCTAGAAAGGCGCCAAAGTATGTGGAGACACAAAGACAAAAATGTGAATAGAACTTAATTTTATTAGAAAATATGAAATGTAATATATAGTGGTTGGCAATACCTAAAACACTACCAGGACAGTAGGATCACTCACCACAAGCATGAGTGGGGCAAGTGAGTTGCGCAGGATCAGGAAACTGAACAATTGTATTTCCCAATGCAGAACCAGCCTAATTTTGAAGGGCAAAAGCAAAAGAAAGAGATTTGTCCTCAAAATAACCCAACAAAGGCAAAATCAAAACATGGTGAATGGCGGCATTCACAACATTGCCCCCTCTAGATTGGCCTTAGGGGGGTGATACTTGTGGAGGAACTTAGCATGCACTTGAGAAAAAGGTCAACCACTAGAGAGGAGCTTTACCGTATACTTCAATCCTTTCTTAAAGGTCACTTCTAAGGGCCCAATCCATAACCAGTCTAGCTTATGAACTTGTCCTCCCACTCTGTGTTGATAATACATAACATGGTCTCCAATGGCAAACTCAGGCAGGGGGATCTCCCGGCATTGTCAGGGGAGAGCTCCAGCAGCTTAGTCTTATAGGCGGACATGTAGGAAGTAGCCTGTATATCAATGATGCAGTTGAACAGATCTTTGATGTGCTCATCAGTGTTCATGGCCTTATTGGAGGAGAGTAGGGGGCCCCAGGAGCAACAGGGTAGTGGCTTTACAACCATACAGCATAGCAAAAGGGGAGTACCTGGTGACACAATGCTTGCTAAAGCAATAGGCAAAGAGAGCAGCAGGTAAGTATAAATCCCAGTTGGCGGTGTCAGAGTAAGTAAGCTTCCTCATGATAGAAACTAGTGTTGAGTTGGCACGCTCAACTGCCCAATTGGGGGAAGGATTATAGGGGGCAGAGAAAGACTGGTGAGACCCCAAGGCTTCAATAACAGAGGTCACTAAATTGGTGTTGAAGTTAGTCCCATTGTCAGACAACAACACCTGAGGGCAACCATGGCAGAAGAATACATCTTGCAGCAGAAAAGCAGCAGTAGTCTTGACAGCGATGTCTTTAGTAGGGCGAGCTTTTATCCACTTGCTAAAATGATCAACAGCAATTAGGATAAAGCGGCAGCCAGAGCAGGAGCAAGGTAGAGGTCCTATAGCGTCAATACTAACAGTGTGAAAGGCGTGTTGAGGAGGGACTAGCTTGAACTCATGAGCAGCAGCTTTAGGATGTTGAAGCTGGCAATCATGGCAACTAGCAATAACATCTGGGATCAGCAAGCAAAGATTTTCCCAGAAGTGATTCTTCTGGAGCCAGGCATGGGTCTTGGCAACTCCTCTGTGTCCTGTCTCCTTATGGGCTTGCAACACCAACTAGAGGAAAAGACTGGGTTGTACATAAGGTAGATACTGGTCTTGTACCTTCTTGAAGAGCTGATTGTTACATATGAGGGTATCTTTGGATAGCTTGGAAAAGGCCAGTTGTACCTCTTCTGTCTCATTTTTTCAAGAAGACAGGTATACCCAATTAGTTTGTATAACCGGTCAGCCTCTGCAGGATGTAAAGCAAGAATGGGCATTCTGGAGAGCCCATCTGTGTTCTGGTGTTGAATCCCAGGGCAATGGAGCATAGTGAAGTCGTATCCCTGCAGGCATAGAGCACATCTAGCTAGGCGCCCTTCAGGCTCCTTAAGCTGTTGTAACTACTTAAGAGAAGCTTGGTCAGTGACAACTGTGAAGTGGGTCCCATACACATAGTGACAAAACTGCTTGACTTCATGCAACACGGCAAGGCACTCCTTCTCTGTAACACTATAGTTCTTCTCATGTTTGTTTAGCACACAGGAAGTGTAAGCCACAAGATGGTCTATACCCTTGCTGTCTAGTTGGGCCAGAATAGCTCCAATAGTAAGATTGCTAGTGTTGGTGTACAGGATGAACTCCTTATCATAGTCAGGATACACTAGGATTGATGCCTCTTTGAGTTTTTGCCTAAGGGTCTCAAAGGCTTGCTGCTAACTGGCCTTCCATTCAAAAGGGACATTACATAACATCTGGACTAGAGGTTCACTAGTTTTGACAAAATCAGGGATAAATTGCCTATAGTATCCCATCATGCCCAGAAAGACTTGGACTTCTTGCAGGTTGGTGGGCAGAAGCATTTTGTCAATGGCTTTGACTTTCTTAGTCATGGGGCGGATTCCTGTCTGAGTCACCTCATGCCCCAAGAATTCAAGGCATACTTGAAGAAGGCACACTTAGATGGCTTTAACTTAAGTCCAGCTTCACAAATCTTTATGAACACCTCCTTGAGATGGTCCAAGTGATCAGTGAAGGTGGCTCTGAAGACAGTTATATCATCTAAGTACACTAAAACACACAAGAGCTTCAGATCACTATGAATGGAATCCATGGCTTGTTAGAAGGTAGCTGGAGCATTTCAGAGTCCTTGCGGCATTTGAGTGGGCTCAAACAATCCTTCTAAAGTGATGAGCACAGCCTTCTGTCTATCTTTGGGAGAGAGATTAACTTGCAAGTATCCAGAAGCCAAATCCATGGCAGAGAAGAACTTAGAGCCCCCAAGGCGGCGGAGAGCATTGTCAATGTGTGGTAACAGATAGGAGTCCTTTTTGATTAAGGAATTCAAGCATTGGTAGTCCATCACAATACAATGGCCTTCATCCTTCTTCTTCAGTATGAGCAAGGGAGAGGCCCATGAATTTTGGGAAGGAGCAAGCAGTCCAGCATCTAAAATTTGCTTAAGCTCTTTAGACACCTGAGCATCTTCTACTTGACTGTGGCAGTAGGGTTTAGCACAAAAGGGGGAGCATCACTGGTATCAATCTGGTGAATGACGCCCTTGGCTAACCCATAATCTGTACTATCTTTAGCAAAGATATCCAAAAACTGATCCAGTAGGTCAAGCACCTCTTTCTGTTGAACCGGAGATAGTTGTGGAAAGTCTTGGGCGGTGAACAATGATAGGACTTGTGGCTCATCCTTAGGTAAGTTGAAGTCCTGGAACGTACCAAAGGGATGGAGAGATAGGACGTCAGGAGCATTCAATAGCTTGCCATAGCCAATAACCTGCCCTCTAGACACATGTATGAGGAGGGCAGTCAAGTTGGCAATTAGCAGTTGAACTGGGTCTTTATGAGAGACATCCAAGATCCCTGGTCAGAGATAGGGTTCATTGCGCCCTAGCAAGGGAGGAGAGTATAACTCTAGGAATGTACATTTGGGCAGTTCATATGATATTTGAGAGTCTAGAATAGTTTGAGACTCAGGAAGAATAGTCACAGCAGAAGTGGTCAAGAGAGGAATCCCCTCAGTTGCAGGACAAGCCATGGGAGGACACTTCATGTTGGAGGAATGAGTTTGGTATTTTAAAGTGAAAACACCAGTGGGATATTCCAAGACATATGTCTTGAGGCGCTTCCTGAGAACTTTAACTGGCTTGTCAAAGATCAGAGGGACTTTGTATCCCAAGATAGAGAGGAAGCCGTCCTTTAAGTTGATGATTCTATTGTATTCCCTAAGGAATTGAGTACCAACTAAGAGGTCATAATTCTCATTCTCCAAGAAAATGGCAGGCGCAGACAAGAGTAGCTTGCCAAACTGTATGAGAAGAGCAGAATAAGCTCCTATAGTGCAAGTCATGGACAGCCCAGCTGTGCCATACAATTGATGATAGTTAAGGTCAAGGGCAAGTTTGAGTTTCTTGACCAGCTTCAAGAAGACAACATTAACTGGAGACCCCATGTCTAAGACAGACTTAATTTTTACCTTTTGGATGGGTATTTCAACACAAGTGGTGGTGAGACCAAAGGGAGAGATGACAGCCAGAATGTCCTGGGCCTCTTCTAGCTCTTTGTCCCACTTTTCAATCATGCATCTGAGGCCTGGGAACTCCTTATAGACCATCTGGAGAGGGAGCAAGACAGAGACGTTTTTGAACACAGCGTCAACAACCTCAGCAGTTTCTTCAGAAGACTCAACAAGCACAGGAGATCTATTGTCCTGGGTGAGGTAGGGACAAGAGACAACCTCCTTGGCTTCAGGGAGAAGCTTGGCAGTCGTAGTAGTTTTCCCAGAACATAGCTTATAAGGGACTGCAATAGTTTCAGGGAAGGCCAGGACACAATACCCATAGGAATCAAGATCTTTGACATCAGAATTGTCCATGTCAGAGTCATCAGATATGTCATTGAAAAGCAACAGGATGGGAGGAGTCTCATTGTCATCAGGCTCAGAGTCAGCAATGGAAGGGGGAACTGGAGAAGACTGGGAAGAATTGTCAACCAAGAGTGTCTCCACCTCTAGGTTGACTGTTCTTTTCCCGCCTGTTCTTTGGGATCAGCTCCTTCAACTCAAGGATTGGTGCAGACTCAGGAATGGTGACCTATCTGTCCACAGTTATGGCAGCCCTGGCGTCAAGGAGGATTCTGTGAGTTCATGGTAAGGATGCACAGGCCACGTGAAGACAAACCAGAGGTAGAGGCGGCACAATTCTCCCGCACAACTGCCCCATAATGGGTAAGGTGCATATCCTGCAACAGGTCTTTATGTTCTTCATGGAAGAAAGCATGGATTTATGGGCCCTGAAGTGAAGACACAGGAGCTGGTTAACCTTGAGGGCTTGAGCGCAAGCCATGTAAGCTTCATGGGCTGTCAATTGTCTGCTTGTTATCAGTTGCTGTCCTTCCATGTAGAATCTGTCTGAAAATTCAGCTAGGGTCTCCTTTGGTTTGAAGGCAATGTGCATGAAGGCGTCCTTCTTCACCTCTAAACTAAGGTCACCACTAAATTTGTCAATCAAAAGCTGCTTCATATCTTCCCAGGTTTCAATGGTGGGCAGCTCTGGCACAACTACCTCTTGGCAGGTTGGGTGTAGACAGGTCAGGATGTGTTCTTTCTTGACTTCATCTGAGGCTCTTCTCATGGCAGTTTCATAAATAGTTAGGAAAACTGCAATGGTTGAGGTTCTGGGGTCAAAAACTTGCTTAAAGGTAGGCTTGAAGTGTGCTTCTGGATTTGGGCCACCATTGTTGCTATCAAGTATATTTATGTGTGGGGAGAATTCTGCTTTGGACTTGGTGGGGGGCTGTCTGGCCCACAGCTGGCAAACACTTTCATTGAGGGTAGTCAAAGTTTCAGCAGTGCAGGTGCCTGTATTATTAGCTAAGGTGATCTGTTTCTCAGTAACATCCGAGCGCTGACCCTGTGCTGTTACTACTGAGGATAGTTCAGCCAGTTGGGATGTAAGGGACAAGCCTACTGAAAGGCAAGGGGTGAACCTGTAATTTACTGAATCAACTACTTCACTTAGTTCTTGTACACCTTTATCAAGCTCAGAGTGATCTCGCTTCAGGAGGTCCATTTCATTGGCTAGAGCTATCAACTCTCTAGCACAATGGGTGCAGGGGGCTCCTGATAAGCCAGGGCAATAACCATCTTCACCCACAACATCAGGTGGACTAACTACAGACACCATTGCCTCACGCAAAGTAGCAACCTCTTGCTGTAATTCAGCAACCTGGATTGTCAGCGCAAGCACTTGAGGGTCAGGCTGAGAGACTTTGGGAGGGCAATCCTGACTGCAGGTAGATGCTCTTAAATCTCAGATGGCATCCCAGAGCCTCTGTTCTCTATCTGCTAACTCATTGGATGGAGGAGAATGCAGGGCATCTGCTTTGGAGGCAGACAGTTCATTTACTTGAGTCTGGAGCTTGGCAATGATGGCAGCGGTAGCAACCCTTTCTTGATCAAAGTCCTCACCAAGTTTGTGGAGGCCCTTTGCGCCATGGACTGCTACTTGCTGTAATTAGTTGAAGGAATAAGCATTGAACTCATTAAGTTGTTGCACAAGTTGTTCAAAGTTGGTGAGATAGGCGTTTAAAGTAGAGTCTACTTGGGCACGCCAGGGCTGTTCAGTTGGTGGAACTCATGAAGGCTCTCTCTGACATACTTGGGGATGAATTGGCGCATTATTTTGATGGAAGTGACCAAACAAGACTGGGAGGTGACAGGGTTAGGCTGATTGTTGGATACTAAGGAAAACAGGGAATGAATCCACTGCTGGTAGGCTGCAAACTGATCCCAGTGGTGGGTGACGGCGGCTTGCAGCAATGCAATTTCTTGAACATGAAGCCCTAATACCATTTGATGATAGGCTAAGGCGGGTTGTATAAAGGAGGACAATAGATGTTCAGTGGAGCCAGCTGCTGAGAGGAGATGCTGGGGAAATTGTGGCACTACAATCAATTTGTAATATTCTGCCCAATTGAACTGAATCTGGAGGCAAGGGATGGCCCCATCACGGGCTATCCCAAGGGCTACTGCCATGACTTGTTCCAAGTCAGGGGTACCCAAAGGGTAGGCCACTAGGCGGGGACCACTCCCAAGGTTCAGCACAGTAGGGACATTAGGCAGGTTGGCAATGTCTTCCTCAATAGAAGGACTGGTAATTTCAGGCAAAGTTGGCTCTTGTATAGGTGAAGACAAAGGTCCTGAAAACATAGTTGCAAGGGAGATAACCAAGGGGCTTGCAGCCTCTGTAGTGAGCACCATTTTTTCATCATCTGAGGCAGGGTACAGAGTCACAACAGGAAATCCTAACCTTAGGATTGGATTTGTACTAAGTCTCAGTTAGAATGGCAGGGAAGTGTGAGGCTCCTGGTCACCAATCCCCAAAGTGTGTCCTGGGTTGTAGCCAGGGACCGGCTTGGAGGAGTTGTCATTCTCCAACAGTGGTGAATGGTTGGTGAGGAGCTTATACTTGGCTTGCATAAGGGCGTACTCCTCCAGCACCTTCCCGATTACTAAGCAAGCATCTCCACTGTACACTTGTACTTCAGCAGGCGCCAGCCCTTCTGTAGGCCAATACCAATCCTGTAATAGTCTTGCAAACTATCCCTCAATAAACTCTCTTCCTCTATTTGTCATTTCCAAATGCCTCGTCACCTTCTCCCACTCCTCCTGGGCAGATTTACTAGAGGCAAACTTCCTGTACCCTAGGAAATATAATTTCTCATCCCCTGGGCTAGGATAGAAAATATGGGGTAATTGACTCATGGGACTTATATTTTCTCTTCACACGGGAAATTTGGATAGGGGTTGTAATAAGCGCTTTATTCACAGTCAGAAGGAAGATCTCCTTAGAAACCTTCTGATATATGGACTTAGTATAGGGAGTAATAAAGGGTTTGTGACAATACTTTGAGTCCTTCAACAATCTCTTGGACTCCTTGTACTTGGGCTCCTGCTCCTTGGTCTTGGGCTCCTGCGCTTTGGTCTTGGGCTCCTGCACCTTGGTTGTGGGCTCCTGTGTTCTAATCTTATGCTCCTGCGGTCTGTCCCAGCTCTGGCTTCCTATCATTAGTCTTCTGCTCCTTCTGTAGCTTTTTTGGCCTTTGCAATCCACTTGATCCAGTCCCTGAAGAGTCTCAGATAGCTCTCCCTTTTATAGCCCCTTGTTTCAGACCAAAAACCTCTCTTAGAACCCTGGTTCTATAAAGCTTAAACTATCCTGTTTTTCTTCTTCTATAATATATTAAACCTTTAAACTTACTTCAGCCAATGAAATCCCTGAATTTTCTGCTTCTGCTCCTCATTTTTTAGGCTTCAACTCTCAAGTTAAAGCCCTTAAAACACTGATTAAATAAACTTTGGCTTGCAGCCAATCATAAGCCTTGATTCAACGGTTTTGCCAAAAAGGTTTCCCCTGATGACCCGTCCTTGACCCTGGTTCATACCCAAGGCTGTCTTGCTCCAGGTAAACAACTGCTTTGCGTTTCAAATGGGTTTGCCATAATTCCCGTCACGTTTCCCCGGCAAATCTCAAGCGCTTCCACATATGTTTTACTTAGGCAAATTTCAACCCTTCAATTTTTCAACGTTTCTCTGTGTTTCTCCGTGTTTCTTCCCATGTTTTGCAACTTCAAACCTGCCTGCTATCCGTCTTTTTGTCTCTCCTAGTTGTTCTTGGCAAAATTTGCTCTTTTGCCCTTACAGTTTCTCTGTTCTTCTTCCATCTTCTTTCTGGCCTATTTCCTCTTCAATCCCTTTTCTAAAAGTAACATATAGTTCTAACAAACTATAGGTTATTTTTCCTTCTCTTTCTTTTTTTATTATGTGATTTTCAATCATATTTTAATTATAATTAGGCAGTATTTAATTATTCTTTAACTGCTTTTTTTATCTAAATTTCCTCTCAAAAGTCACTAAAACCAGCTCTTCCAGCCTTTGCATCCAGTCCAGCTAGTTCATTCTCTCAGCTCTTCAGTTCTTCAGCACCAAATTCTGGTCCTCTGGTCATCCTGCATTATGATCAGCTAGCCCTGCATCATAATCTTCTTGTCCTTCAGCTTATCCTTAACCAGTTCCTCATCAAATCCTTACTAGGAACCTCCTTTGTTCCTTCTACACACTGAACCATATTGGTTCATTCCATTCAATATTAATTAATAGTCCATCAACTAGCCTTTACTGTGACCAAACAGTCCCTCTTGCTAGTTTTCTCTGTGAATTCCGTGAACCACCTTGGTTCTTTATCTCAGCCCCCATTACCAGAACTCGTAGACCCAGGCATGAGTCTACATTAAACTGGCGTTTGACTGGGCCCTTGCAAGTGGCAATCAACTTAGTCCATTCAAACATAGATCAATGTCTATGTGTTGTCTTTACTCACCCAGGTGATTAAGTCTGGGCTTTCAATTGCAGAGTAATCAGCTCTACTTCCCAGAGGCCTGATCACACCAAGCTCTGCAGCTTGCTTCCCCAAGCAAGCCGCATTGGTGACACCTCTGAGCAAGTCTATATTCTCCAATGCTCACCTTGGGTTTCCCCAAAGCTCCCATAGGGGCATAAACAAGGACACCCTACCAGTCCGTTAGGTAGGGTGCTTGCTCACAGACCTCCTGTAAGCGCATTGGGGTATGTTGAGCCCTCCAAGTTCTTCCCCTCCCTGGCAGCCTGTGTTACCCACCAGGGGTCCCAAACCCACTCCCCCCAGACAGACAAAGTTCCCTGCTTGCTATTTCAGTCTTCACCCTCCTTCAGCCACAGTTCCCTGCTAGTTCCCTGCTAGGTGAAGCACTATAGCCCAAAGCAGCTAATATCTTCTGCTGGGTGGAGGAAACATCTGCCCCTGGTAGTCTTTGGTTACCTACCAGCCAGGCCTTACTTACCCTTATAGACCATGTTACCTACTAGGCTCCCCCTACTTACCCCTAGCAGCGCTATGTTACCTACTAGTTTACAGCATCACCAGCTAACCACACATTGTCACTCTTCAGCATATTGTCTTTATTTGAAGCCAAATCAACCCTCACCTACAAAACATCACACATGTGGATCACCACAGGAAGGCTATACAATTACCTTGTAGCCCTGAATGAATAATATTACTAGACGTGGCTAGAGAGGCGCCAAAGTACGTGGAGACACAAAGACAAAAATGTGAATAAAACTTAATTTTATTGGAAAATAGGAAATGGAATATATAGTGGTTGGTGATACCACAAAACACTACCAGGACAGTAGGATCACTCACCACAAGCATGTGTGGGGCAAGTGAGTTGCGCAGGATCAGGAAACTGAACAATTGTATTTCATAATGCGAAACCAGCCTCATTTCAAAGGGCAAAAGCAAAAGAAAGAGATTTGTCCTTGAAATAACCCAACAAAGGCAAAATCAAAACATGGTGAATGGCGATATTCACAACAGAGAGATAGTGATTATAAAGCTATTGTGAATCAAGGGTATGAGGAACATAATTGTGTTGATCACACAGTTAGATGGTGAAGGGGGTGGCTTGATCCTGGTAATGAGTCAAGCGCCAAAACAAGGTATCCACTGTAAAGGATCAGCTTTTGTTCAGGTTATTGGATTTTGAAATTCAAGTCAACTTCCTAGTTTGGCTTCAAGTGACTGGATAATTGGGCTGAGGGTTGCAAACCTGCTTACTTGGAACCTTTCTGAAGGGTTGAGCCTGCTGTTTTGACAGTAGGTTAGCACACCAGTCATCTTGGTGTGCATTATTGTAACAACATAGGTAGACCTCCAAACTTTAGTTTACCCTCTCTGTTTGTCCATTGGATTGGGGGTGAAAAGCTGTAGAGCGGCACAATTTGATACCAAGAATTCCATTAAAAGCTTCTCAGAACTAAGCAATAAATTGGGGCAACAGTCACTCATGATCTCTATTGGGATGCCAGGTAGGGAGAATATTCTATTCACAAACAATCTAGCTGTTTCTACCAAAGTAATGTGGTTGAGCAGGGAACAAAGTGTGCTGTTTTTGTGAAGCAATCTACCACCACATGATTGCATTAAACACATTAGAATCTGGAAGTTCTCCAATAAAATCCACCAACACTGACATCCAGGGCCCTGCAGCTGGTTGTAAAGAAACCAAAAAACCAGTAGTCTTGTTCCTGCTTGCCTTGGACCAAACACATACAAGGCAGTCTTGAATGTAAGCCGCTATCTGCACTATCAAACCTTTCCAAAGAAACTGTTAGCAAATTAGTTCCACCGTTTTATTTTTCCCTGGGTGGCCTGCCATAGGACAGGTGTGATAGGCCTCCATGATTTCACCCCAAATGGTTCCCTCTGGAACCCACAAGCAACCTTGATGATATAGAATTGATCCTATCTTGTGATAACCCTGCAGCTGGCCTACCAGATGTGTATATGCTAGTTCCAGTAACCTATCATAACCCTTGGACAGAGGCTGCAAAAACTTAACTTTGGAATATAAGTCTAAGTCTGCACCCTTGGTTAAAGACATGGTAGCAAGCATAGCAGGCGGAGTTAATATAACGGGAACCACAGCCTCATCCAGAATCAAATTATGCATGTTAAACTTGACGTCCATACTAGCATCCAGGAGATGGGAAGGGTTTTTGCTCAACGCATACACCAAGTGATTATCAATTCCCTTAATAAACTTGTGGCAGAACTTGCATCTTGTCAGATCCCCATGTCATCTAGATCAACAACCTGACAAAACCCTGGGTTGACAATAGTACAGGAGAACTTTATGGTTGGTTCACACCACAAAAGGATGATGCGCCAACATGAGGTGGTGATGCCAGTGCTTTAGAGATTCCACAGCTGCCAACAATTACTTGTTGTAGATCATGTAATTGTGTTCCCAAGCCTCCATCTTCCAGGAGAAGTACCCTACCGGTCTTTCAACACCATCATCAGCAGCTTTTAACAACACACTGGCCACAGCATATTTGAGAGCATCTTTGGAGACCACAAAAGGAAGCTATGGGTCCACATGTTGCAAAACTGAATAAGACAACAAAAGAGCCTTGACTTCTGTGAACGCTTCTGCACACTTAGGCGCCCAGACTAAAGTTGTTTTCCTGCTAGCCAAATACAAGGGGGATGCCAATTCAGACAGATGAGGGGTAAACTTTTTCAAGAAATAAAGGTACCCAAGAAACTGAAAAATTGAGATACTGTCATAGGAGTAGCATACTTGCAAACTGCTGCTTCCTTGTCAGGGGCAATAGTGTGACCATCCTCAAAGATAATATTACCCATAAAGGTAACATTACATTTAAAGAATTCACACTTAATCCTTTTGATGATCAAATTAACCTGGAGGATACGCTCTACAACTGCTGACAGATAAGCCTTAGGAGACTTCTCATCCGGAGAGAATACCAAGATGTTTTCCATGTACACAATGGCACATACACCCAGGAGTATCCCAAAACTGAGTCAATCAACCGCTGAAATCAAGCCGGGGAATTTTTCAATCTAAAAGGCATAACATGGAACTGAAAGATACCTTTCTAAGTTCTGAACGCTGTCAACTACTCAATTCCTTCTGGAATCCTAATCTGGTTAAATGCATTCAAAAACTCAAGCTTCAAGAATACCTTTGTCTTCTAAACACACCAAGAACTTTGTGCTTCAATAGGCAAAGGGTAGGAGTCAGGGATTGTGATGTAGTTCAAATTTCTGTTGACAAAACAAGGTCTAAGAGACCCATCAGATTTTTTGAACAAACAACAATGGAGAGCAAATTGACAGAGCCTTCTTAAAGATTAATCCCTTTGCCAACATGTCCCAAGTCCACTCCTCCAAACATGCATCCTCCTTCAAGGTCATTGGGTTATAAGAGACACAATACAAATCAGATAAACAGTAACCTTAAAGTAAAAGTTAAACTGAGTGTGATAGGTGAGACCCTTGCCCCTAGTGGCTTCAAATGCTGTAGACCAAGGCTGAAGGCAAGCCAATAAGTCTGAACTCACAGATTTAGGAACAGGAACCAACTGGATTATCTGTGAAGACTTCTCTAAATCTGATATATCTAACAGTGGTATACAAATGATGATGCCTGAAGAGTGACCCACTTGTAATTCATTTTCTTTTAGCAGAGTTGATACATTATGGTACCGTCACTAGCCTATCTCTAAGATAATAGGGTAAATAAGAGTAGAGCATATGTAGAACCTTGTGGTAAAAGATTGACCCACAACCACAAATGTCACTGGTTTTTTAAGTTGGAAAGAGGGAAACGTTTGGCAGTTTCCACCCCTGACCAGTATTCCAGGATGATACCTGAGTTGTAACAAATTGGCAGTCTCAACACTCATGAAATTATTAGAAGCACCAGTATCCAACAGAATGGCTGGCTGCTAGATAGTTTGACTGCTATCTATATCACCATAAAACAAGAAGTAACCAGAAGTAGATTTATTTGCTGCAAATGATGCAATCTCAGCAGGATCTTGCTTTTCTTTGGTGGTACAGACAGCGGCTAAGGAGGCAGGATGCTCCTGAAAATAACACTCAATCATTTCTTGGACAGCTTCAGGAAGGACAGGACAATCACAATCAATAGGGACAAGAGGTAACTCTTTGGATTCCACTACCAAAGACTTTGCGGGCACAATGTGCTGGAGCATAGCCAACAAGCTCTTGGGGGTGCCACAACTGGCGCTTTGTTTACCTTGGCGGGTTTGTTCAAAATTGCTAATTGCAACTGAGAAGACACACAAGGAGAGCAATACCAACTCTGAAAGGTCAAAGCCACCACAAGACATGCACCAGAAAATCAGAAATGCACTGTGGGTTTGGCTTCAATTGCCAACATACCTTGATTGAAAGCAGACAGATTTGAGACCAGAGAAAGAATTTGGATTACCGGGGCCTCAGTTGTGGTTACATGGAATCCTAAACTGCCAAGTCTTGGGCAGTCTGGTCAACTGCTAACCACATTGCTGAAATCTTATTAACTTTGGGAACATCAATTGTACGGCAGTAGGCAAGAAACTGAGGAAGGAATACCAAGAGCAGAGTAGCACCCTGCTGGAAGACGTACAATTTACAATATACTTTAAGCTCCTCAATAGATAGAAACACATTATTTAACAGAGGGTACAAATATGCACTTTCAGTTAAAACACGTGGATTGCGCTCCATTGCAGACAACAACCATTTGCAAGCATCCTCTGAAACCTTTGTCATCACATGATAAACTTTAGATTTGTAACTAAGACTAGAATTGGAATAGAATGATTGGGCTGACAAAACTTTACGCAAAATTTCATCAGTGAGTGGAGCAGGAAAATAATCTGGGCGCCAAAATGACATAATGTGGCAGAAATAAGAAATAGATGATCCAGTCTCAACAACTGTTACCAGAAATGACAACCACAAATTAAAGAAAAGCCCAAACTGAAAACTAAGAAACGAGCTGATGCAAATTTACATGGAAATCATAAATATCTCAACAGAACATGAGAAAAGAAACACAAATTCATGATGAACTGCTTTCAAAAACTCAGATGTAGAAGAGTTGAGTAATGTGACAGAAATCACCAGATAGTAAGAAGCTGTCTCCAAGTGGTGAGGAATCACCACCCAAATCTACATGGAGTTAATGATAACCCTCAACGCAGCTTCAAATACTGTTTTGTGAAATTTCCAAATGAGATACTAGAGTTAAAAAAATGATTAACCCTAACCAAAAGAGCCCAAGATAAATAGCCTGCATGAGAATCAGAGTGTCTTCAGCATATAATTAAGGACATTGAGATAGAACCAAAGTTTAAGTTTTGAATGTAGGAGAGCAACTCTGAGATTGTCAGGCATTGGATTAACATTGGGCAGAGACGTCAACAAAGTGCCGGCGGCGGGTCCCATCTTCCTGTAATGATTCTGCTAAGAATTAAATTGTAGGGAATATAGCGCAGCAGGCTTAACTACAGAATGCATTTCAAATAAAAGTTAGACCAAGTGTCAGGACTCTAGAATAATATGGTAGAATTGACCATTATTCCCCTGGCTGATTGGTTAGATGTCCAATTGCCATACAGCTGGAAAGCTTAAGGAAAGAATCAGCTGATCCCGCTCCACGCCTCAGCTAATCAGTACATTGAGTATTAATCCAAAGATTGATCCTGATTCAATTCTGATCCTATCATTGGATTGACTCTGATTGGATAAGCTTGATGATACCTGATCTCAAGCACAGAACGCCTCTCAGCCAATAAGATGGAATGCCCAAGAATAATACTGCAAGATGGTTCCCGCCAAACACTTGCGCTTGGAGACACCTTGAATTCTACGACCAATATAGAAGGTCATTTAAAAAGAATAATACATGATGTGAAAACCCAGTTGATAGGGTAACCAAACTTGCATATGCATAAACCACAAACCAGATGCTGCCAATACGCTGATGAGTTAAGCTGAGGTCCGGTAATCTATTGAAGTCCCATGCCAGACCGGCATAGCTGCCTAACTCTGGGGGCTAGAACTAGCGGTCTGGGGAACAGATAGACTGACTAGTAAGAGTTGGAAGCATCAGATTATAATCTGGTAAGAGGGCTTTTTCCACCCTATATAAGGTGCTTTCCTGATTAGAGATTGAGCAGAATATTCACCCTTGAAGATAGAGATTAAAGAATCTCTATTGTTGTATCACTACTAACCAACACCTAGTAGTCAGAAGTGTCCAAGTAGAAAACACCACTGTTTACTTGCAGACCTGTGTGTTTTCTCCTACAGACTTTGGATATTGCCAGGTTGTAGCCTCACCTAAGACCCTATTGGTAGCAAAGATTGTCCTCATAAATCTATATCAACATCCCTACTATAATGAACAATAAAGATCTTTCCTTAAGACCGCAAAATCTTGACACCAAGGGATGTTTTGATTTTTTGAGTAAAATCTGGGAGGACTAAACCTTCAAGAGTTGAAACAGTGAAAATTATTCAACATATATCAAAATTTGACTAAGCAACACCGCCTGGATCCTTGGCTCCTATTCCTTCCACATCGCCAAGTGAGTATCTAGTCCAGTTTGCAAAGAACCCTTGAGTGACCAACTTCTGATGATCATGTTGATAAATAAGATCATATCAGGTAACCCTCAAATTACATCAATTTATCAATGTCAGCTTACAATGAGGAATCAGATTCAACTGGCAAACTGGAGCAGCCGTAACCCATTTTCCATCAACTGTTTGATTTAAGTCCGTTAAACCAGTCAATTTTGTTAAAAGTTTTCCAGATTTTTCATACCTGGCTGAATAATCCCCAGCATTATGTAATTTACCGTGACAACTTGGAGTTTTATTTCAGCTTTTATTACCAAAGTTTCCTACTTTCCTTTATTTAACCAACATTAGTATTGTAAGGGCCAACCAGCCCAGAAATTCGACTACTGGGTTTGAACCTGCCTCCTCCCCTGTTAAACAAAAACGCGGGTAGCTGTGCAAACCCACTGGGGGAATCAAACCCCGTTCAGACCACCAGGGCAGGTGGGAACTGACTCTCAAAAGAGAGATTGGTTTAAATCATTTAAATGCAACAGAAAGTAATAAAGCAACCAGGACCAGTTTGTTAACTGGCCCAGGGGAGCTGACAGCCCCCAACGGTAGTGGAGCCACCGGCTCCAATGCTACAAATGAGCTGGGTGGCTCCTACCTTGAAGTTAACAATATTTTCTGGGTTATTCAGCAAATCCAGTACTAACTGAGTTTGCTGAATAACTTGGCAAATACCTAGTTCCCACTCAGCTTGTCAGTTCTTCTGAACTGAAGACTTCTGTCCTCAATCTGCACTCCCTATCCAGTCCTGATCCAACTGCCACTACCCAGTCAAATACTAATGCAAATGTCAATACATCCACTGATGTGATGAAACATCACCTGCAGGAGGTTGATCCAGAATCCACTCCCAATCAAATAAAGCCTGTTGAAGAAGAGTCCCAAGCCAATGCAACCCCCACATCACCTGGAGTTTACAATTATTTCATTGGTTCAAGAAGTGAAGAGAAGCTACTCAGCCAGGAATATTCACCCACAGATGACAATCCCTCTGCCCATAAGCAAGTGCAAACTGTCAAGCAACCCCAGCCTCAAATTATTGAACTTGGTATAATTAGCCACCAATCAGCTTCCAGAAATCCGACTGATTTCAAGGTGAAACCAGATGAGCAAACCAAGTTCCCAGTACAGCCCCCAGCCATGAGTCAACCAACCAATCCAATGGCCCAGACCCAGTGAACTTCCCTTCCCCAACCCAGGCCGAGATTCTTAGGACCCTATCCCCTGTTTTCAAGAATCTCTCCTCCTCACCCAAAGTACCTGTGACCAAAGGTTGAACTACTAGAGTTCACCAAGGAGCTGTCAGTTGTCTCTTCCAAGGAAGACCAGATGAGTGGTATAAAACCCACTTGCCTACAATCAAGTCAGACACAGACAACGTTTAATAAAGTGTATTTTCCATAGATTAGTCTTTGCCTTTCTTTCCCATATTCTTTTATCACCTTGGACAATCCCAAACCAACCAGCTCAGTCACCAGTACTTCACCTAGTAGAACCTGTGGCAATGGACTACCAGCCAGAGCCCAGCCCTGGACGGGCCAGCAGTTTCATACCTCCCCCTCTAATCATGCAACCCTCTGCTGAGCTTATTACCTATGACCTCAGCAGATATGGGATGGTCATCCTGACTATCCTTAGTCTTGCTAAGGGGGTAGTACCTCATCTCAGTGCTTACTGTCCACTCGCAGCTGGTATGCTGTGCTTGTCCCGCTCCTTGCCCTTCCTGTATTGGGGTTTGGTGCTGTGATACCCAGAAGGGTGGACTCCAACCATGGCGCCTTGGTATGGTACCACATCCGGCCATGACAAGTATCCTGGGTTTGAAGGCTTTAGTTTATAATTATCTACCCCAATGCCTAAGACCTAGGGCTGGGGCGTCCCACCCCTGGAAAGAGATCTTCTTTTTTTCTGGCATTTAAGAAGAATGAATTTAAAATCAGGTTCAAATAGAAAATATAATGCCTCCCACATTTTCAGAAACTTTGGACAGAATCCAGGGGTTGTCCAGGGGTGGACGCCACAGCCCTACTAAGATCTTACATCTTCTATTAGTTGACTCGTGTGATCTCATGTGATTGGTTATATTTGATCTTTAACATATTTTTAAAAGGGAAAACAAAAAATTCTGCCATAAATAACTAAAGTTAGCTATGGTTCCCTTAAAATGACCCATATAAGATATTGATAGTTAAAGTTTTTAGTAAATTGTAGTCAGAAGATAGCATTTCAAGCGCTGAAGCTGATTTGATTTTATATCCTGGACCGTGCACAAAATAATATCACAGGTCTCACTCTTAAATCCTGTATTAAGTTTACATCCTATGCCTCTCACTAAATTTGATATCACATGGCTCACCCATGAAAACCACTCTTCTTCCATATCTTGTGACCTTCACAATGGAGTGAGGGGCAAGTTGTGGCCTGCTCTGGAAGTTGCAAACAAATCCGCATAGATTGGTTTGTGACTCAATCTAAAACCATCTTACAAACGGGGTTGTGACTTTTTGATCACATGGCTGCTGTGACATCCCAACCCTAAGCTTGAGTGGATTGTTGTGGTTATTGGGAAGGCAGCTGTCAAGGGTTTCTAAGGTTGGAACAAATGGTTCGTGATCCGATTTGGGATGCTCTAGCTAAAGCTGATTGCAGCTTAGAATGTCGGGGGTTGTCAGTAAGCTATTTAGAGCCACATCGTTTCTGTATAAGCTTTATTTGAATTCGTTTTATTTTTATAGGAAAGCTGTGGCATGTAGCCCCAATTGTCGGCTAAAAAACTTGGGTGTGGATGATGGATAGGACGGGTGGATGATTTCTACATCCAACTCGTAATACAAGCTTTGGACTTCTGGCGCCTGCGAAATGGCTAGCTAGAAAAACATGAGTATCGTACGTCAGTCTGCATTACTGCCCTTGGGCCGGCCTTGGACTTAGACTATAAAATTGTATTGATAGATTTGGGTTTTCAATTGCCAGTTGCCGTTTTTCTTAGATTGATGTAAATGCTCATCAGTTTCATGACAGTCACCTATTTACAAGGGACTAAGCAGATCAAAAACAACCTCCTTACATGGCATGGCAAAACGGTGAATGACGTGGATTATTAAATCACCGATCAAAGGTGCATATGATAGGATGGTCATATAAGCCCGCAATCCTTCATTGATCCATCCATGTTCTTTACCCTTGCAATTATTGGAAGTGCTGCGGTGTCTGCCGTCATCCTCGAGTCCAACGCGGCTGGTCAGAGCGACGAAGCGATGGTGCAAGATAGCTACATCGTCATGCTCAAGCCCAATGTCTCCACCTCGGCTTTTGATCTTCACCTGAACGATATCAAGGACTACGTATCGGAATACAATTTGAACTCGGCAGGCCAAGGGATCAACCGCCTTCGTCATGTGTACACCACAGAGGGAGCGCTGGGCTATTCAGGAAAATTTGAGAGCCGTCTCATCAGCCGCATCAAGCAATCCAGCGCTGTCGACTTTGTGGAAAAGGACTCTGTTAGATACGCCTTGAATGTCGAGAGGGGCTGTCCTTGGGGCCTTGCCCGAGTCTCTCACCGTGCTCCTCTTTCGTTTGCTACTTTCAACAAGTACCTTTACGATGTGCATGGCGGAGAGAACACGACCATCTACATCATCGATACTGGGATCAATTGGGAGCACGAGGATTTCCAAGGTCGTGCCTCTTGGGGCGCAACCATCCCTGAGAACGACGGAGACTTTGACGGAAACGGCCATGGCTCACACTGCGGCGGCACTGCTGCTGGATTCAAGTACGGCGTGGCCAAGAAGGCCAAGGTAGTTGGAGTCAAGGTCCTCCGATCCAATGGCTCTGGATCCACATCTGACGTCATCAAAGGAATTGAATGGGCCGGCAACGCAGCAAAAAAGGAGACGATGACGGCAAACAAAAGGGGCCGCTCACACAAGGGAAGCGTTGGTAACATGTCGCTTGGAGGTGGCTACAGTCAAGCCCTGAACCGGATCGTCGATGTTGTTGTTCGGAACGGATTGCACTTTGCTGTCGCTGCCGGCAACGAGAACGACGATGCCTGCTACTCATCACCCTCCTCCGCCGATCTAGCCATCACTGTCGGAGCCAGTACAATTGCGGACCGCCGAGCATGGTTCTCCAACTGGGGAAAGTGTGTCGACATCTTCGCTCCTGGTTTGGACATCACCTCCATTTGGAAGGGCGGCAAGCACACCACCAAGACCATTTCAGGTACATCCATGGCCTCTCCCCATATTGCTGGAATCATGTCCTATCTGTTGTCGCTTGAGAGCAAACCCCTCACCAACAAGGAGCTCCGGGATAAACTGATTGGCCTCGCCACCCCTAACCTCCTTACCGACATTCCCGCACGGACCCCCAACCTTTTGGCATTTACCAGCCCACCAAAGAGTTTGATGTAGTCTATTAAAATAAACTATTGTCATATCAAAGCTCAGCAATTTAAAAACATTTACCACTGAAGTACCAACTCATCAATTACAATTAACTTTCTGGCATCTCATGAGTTGAGCATAGACAAGTTTATAACGAGCTGCTATTCATTTTAATAGTTTAGCCAAAGTGAAGCTACGCAGGGGTAATATCGATCGAGCCAAGCTCAAAGTGATCCATTAGCCATAGTGCAATAGATTAGACCTAGATGCTAAAAAATAAAGGATCGGCAAGGCAGAAAATTTTACGATGCCTAGAATCCAGCAAAGCTTGTGGGGTGCTCTATTTGTACTTCTTATATGGACCTTCTCAGAGCATCTAAAGAACCCAGGGAAATACTTGAAAAGTCTGGATGGCTCCAGTTGCAGGCATCATCCAGGAATTTCAATCCTATAAAGAGAAGATCTATATCCTGTACATATCATTGATATCAACAACCAATAGCATTGAACTACCAATGCTGAAGCAGTCTCAATATTTTGCAACCTGGGTCCAAGGATGCATGCCATGAGCTCTTAAAAATGATTAATTATAACCTGAAGATTATTTCCCCAATTGCTGCCATATAAACCCACATGGTTTATTTTAGAAACTCATGGGCTAAAAGTATTATGTTTCATTTGAAAACTACTTTCTCATGCTAGCCAGTTGCTCTGTACTCATATATCTGTCTTCAAAAGATACTTTCTCACTTATAACAATGCATTTCTTAATAATATAAATCCCTTTTTCTTGCAACTCAATGAGAATAGGATTGCCAGGCCCCAGATTGCCCTGGACAGTCAGCTGGCCTTCCTAGAGTTGAGAAACCCCACAAAGTATCTTCCAGGGCAAGAAACCCCCCTTTTGACTAGCAAATGGCCCAGGATTTGAGAGGCACACAAGCCTCAAATCCCTGGCTTTGAGCCTATTATCAAATTTGGGCCACTTACCTATTGGGAACTGGTACATCAGGAACGCAATTGTTTGATCACGTGATCAGGCGCTCTATCACTTGCGGGTTCTATAAATAACTGTGGAACCTTGGCATGCTGCAGTTCAAGAAAGGATCATGTTATAGCAACCAATGAGCTCTCACCCCCTTGCCCAAGTACGCAAATTATGGTAAAAATTGTAAATTCAACTCAAATTGATCCATCAGTTCTCTGGTGGCACAAAAGGCCACAAAATCTTCAGTAAGTATAAGTAGTGAGAGGGAGAAGCCCTCCTCACTGTTGACATCTTAATAAAGTGAGTTTATACCCAGAAATCATTATCTTATTGCAGGAATTGTCTATTTGTGCTCAAATTTAATTATTCTCTTTGCATCTATTTGTGAATCCACATCACAATAGAAACTTGCATATTTTTACACCTGGTTACACTCCTGCTGCTCCAGTCAAACCACACTGCACTCTTGACTTGGAGTACTTTAACCCCCAACATCTGGATCTGCCTCCTACTATGAAGGAGATTCCTACTGCTCCTCCCCTTTCTAACGCGCCTCCTGCCCAGGACTTCAGTAAGTTGGTGTTTTTCTACATCACAGTATTGGGGCTGGCTGACCAAGTTGTGCCCCATACAGTAGGTTTAAAATCTATGGCAACAAACAAAATAAACTCAGATTTAAACAAAATGAATTCAGATTTAACTGAAATTAAAATGAACCCAAATCTATTGTAAATCAATATAAATTTATTTATTTTTAATTTCATTTAAATCTGAGTTCATTTTGTTTAAATATGGATTGTTTTTGCTTGTTGCCATAGTTTTTAAAACTACTGTACTGGGAGTTGGCGCCCCTAGCCACTGCTCTCAACTACCTGGTCTGCTTTGCGCCTATTGTGTACATGGCCTTCCAGGCCTGGCCTGCCTCCCCTGTAAGAGTCCAGTAGAACTCTGGTATGGGTTGTGACAAGGAGAAAGCATTAGGTTGCTTATACCAGCAATAGTTTACATGAGTATGAGCAAAGCTAAAAATCATATGGTGAGAAGTTCCAGCAACTATATTTTCTTATAAGAAGTTTCATGTACTGTAAATTCAGAACCTAAACATAAAAATGAAGGATTGTCAAACCCTTGGTCCAAATTTCAAATCACATTTGGGGGAAATCAGCTGAGGGGAAATTAAAACATTTTATAAAACCAATCATTCTATCCAACTTTTTTTTGATTGATTTAAATCAGCAAGTTTCAAATCCCTTGAGCAGATAACTCAACTAACTAAAGACCAAACGCAACAAGCAAATGCTGGATACACAAATCAGAAATGCCAGATTCTGATGTACAATTTGGTATTTCCTGTATGTCTAACAGATCATAGACAATATGGAATTAGTAACAAATCTGAAATTGCGGGATTGTCAAATCCAAGAGCCAAGTTTCAAATCATAATTGAGGTAAATTTGAAATACATATAATTTATGGGCATCTCAAAAAAGATGTCAAATGATCTAGAGTGGAGTTGTCCTCACTGTAACTGTGCTGTTTTAACAGAGTTACAAGGGGAAAATGGTTAGAAACTAGATAATATTCTTTATGAGAGATAACTATTATATAGTTGTTGTGAACCATGGATATCAGGAACATGATTGTGGTGATCACTTGGTTGGATGATTAGGGGGTGGCTTGATCCTGATAACAAGTCAAGAGCTAAATTGATACATTTACTGTGTGGGACTATTGTTTGCTCATGCTGCTGTTTCTGGGAATTTGAGTTGACTTCCCCATTTGACTATGGATCACTGGAAAGTCGGATTGTGGGTCACAAACCTGCTTGATTGGAAGCTTTCCGGGGGTGGCCCAGTTGTTTCAACATTCTAATTCTTTTAAAAATTATTGGAATTCTCAAAAATCATCCAATTTCATTTTAGAGCGGCTAAAGTTTAGATCCTACTATTCACCAACTTAACATGCTTAACAATAAAGTTGACTAAAATTTACATGCTTCTTTTTGAGTTTATTTTTTAATAAAAATTTATTATGTCTTCTTTTAATAGCAACCAAGTAAACAAGCTGTTCCCTGGCCTTGAAAAAATCATGCTGAGCTATGTTGGGTCTCCCAAAAGTGAAGCCTCTGTTTATGGTCACTCTCAACCCGCATGCCCCTTCCCAAGCACTACCCAGAAAAGTGTTCTTTCTCCTGCTCCTCAAGAATGGCCCTTTTTGCCCATCACACACAGGCAGCTGCTAACCCAAATCTTATATCAACACTAGCATCCAGTATCAACCAATTGAGCCAAAGGGCCACCCAAGTAGCCGGCATCCAGAAACAGCTAATCAGATGGTACTGTCTAGTTCCTAAGACAGACACCTCTCACTTCCAGCCAATCAGCCTGTAAGACACAGAAGAAAATTGATCCCCCTGGAAATTGTTCTTAAAACAGTCAAAAAGCAAGAGATGCTTATGTTTCTTGGGAAAATAGCAGCCACAATGAGGTTTGCAAAGTCCACTGTGGCTGCAACCCTGCAAGCCCACGCCAACTGTGGTCTCCCTCCCAAAAAGACTCCAACTGGTGCCTGTACCTCAACTAAAGGTGACAAAGCTCACCCCCTTATGACTGCCATCATGAAAAGTGGCTCGTGGATGCCCCTGGTCTAGGTACATCTCTAACTGGGACTCCACAGCATTTTCAGGGATAAGAGAACAGTCAATTTGTGGATGCACGGAGTTGTGGTTGCTGCTAGAATACTGTCCAATCAAGTTCTCAGTGGTCCCAGTTTGATGGATACTGACCTATACAATTCTACCATTATTTTAATTTCATAAAAGAGAGGGAAATGAGGACTTGCAATGACATCATCTTCTTTTTGTATGCCAAGATTTCTGCAAGTATCCAAGACTTTGGGAGAAAGCACATTCAATCTGACGTTTACAAGGGTGACCTAATTCTGTACAGATTTGTTGGGATTTTGCTGGCAGTTTCCCCAGTGGGCGTCAATTATTACCCAGTAATATCAAACACAGCAGATGAGTATGCCTACCAGACAAAGCTCAAGGACATGCTGTAGAAGTGGGCTACCCAACAAGCCATGTACACAGTTGTAATGAGTGCTGAGATAAAACAGCGGGAATGGACAATCAAGAAAATTACGGCTGTGGGGCATACCTGTTGGGCCTATACCACCAACCACACTGACATGCATCTTGAAGATGTATGTTTTTAAAATTTTGGTTCAGCTCTCATGCGCTCAAAGCCTGCCACCTACAATGAACTGTGCACCCAGATCAAGAAAAGGGTTAAGCTTTTCCCATTCATCTTTGTCCAGGACTTATCTGATTTATCATATTCTATGCAAGTGGTAGTGATAAGTTCATAAAGGACTCCTGCCTCCTCCCACACTCATCCATTTGGTTTGTCAAGCCTGCATACATGACGGAAGAAGAATTTGAACAATTGAAGAAATCAGCTCTTTCTGCCTCTTCCCAGTCAACAAACCAAGGCTCACCAACTTTTTCATCAAGACCAAGCCACCTGCCTTCCAACCCTGACTCCCAAAACACCACACATTTCCCCCACTTCCTCTGATGGCGTCTCTTTTACAGGTGCAGATGATAGAAACATGCATTCTGCCCATTCCCTCCCACATTTATTCCTTGATAAATAAAATAAAGCCCTTCTTTTTACAACTTATTAAAGATGATGTTCTTTCTTTAAATACATAATTAATAAATATTATTTTAACATCATTATCATCCCCCATATTTTAAAAAAAGGTTGTACATTTGATATGGTAACATACAATTATTTGCATGAATGTTTTCATTGCCAATAATAAAGTAAGGACCAACAAATGTAAATATTGCATTAGAATATTGCAATTGGATATCAACTCTTGATATTTTGATATTATGTGCATAACTCAATGCATTCTGTATAAAAATAATTATTGTAAATGTTGCCTTTTTCATTGTAATTTATATAAATAGACTGCATTTATATTAGGGTGCCATTAACGCTCAGTACAAATATTGATACATAGTGTATTTTACAGCTTGTATATTTGCCTATTGATAAAAATTCTGTAAAACTTAAGTTGTATTTTGTGAGTTAATAATACAATTGATCAACCAATCACTGTTTATGGCCATTAACTGGCTGAGTTTCTTTGCTATGGTGATTGTGCATTTTCTGATATTTACGCGCCAACATCTAGTTGGCTGTTTTCCCATCATATTGCCTGTGCAGTAGGAAATTTGGTTGCCACCCTGAGACCAGGTGTGATCAGGGTGGCAACCCTGTTTCCTATTTCATGTGCAAGAGGGTGTGAAAACAGCCAATTGGATGCCAGTGCGTAATATCA
Organism: Entomophthora muscae; assembly: GCA_014839935.2. Lineage (NCBI taxonomy): Eukaryota > Fungi > Entomophthoromycota > Entomophthoromycetes > Entomophthorales > Entomophthoraceae > Entomophthora > Entomophthora muscae. Next base: position 546,013 of record QTSX02004289.1, read on the forward strand.
GAAAATCCACAATCACCATAGCAAAGAAAATCCACCAATTAATGGCCATAAACAGTGATTGGTTGATCAATTGTATTAAAAACTCACAAAATACAACTTAAATTCTACAGAATCACTACCAATAGATAAATATACAAGCTGTAAAATGCACTCTGCATCAATATTTGTAATACAGTTCAATGGTTCCCTAATATAGACACAGTCCAATTATAAAGTCACAATGAAAAATGCCAAGTTTACTACCAAGGGTCTGGATGTACAAGTATTCTGGCTACTGCCAACCTACCTAGCATCCAGTCATTGCCTGATTTGGTGCCTTTCCAATATACCATTTGACATACCAGAAATGTCACCAAACCAATATCACATGACTGTCCAGGTATCCAGCGACTCAAACCCATCTAGCACATGACCAGCCCCTTGTTTTGATCCAACTAAATCCCTGCCACAGCTAAAGCTATATAAGTCTAAAGTATTATCCAATAAAATATACTTCTTCTCTTCCTACTTTTATATTTGAAGCTTCCCCAAAAGGCGCTCCTTATCATTAAAATGATTTTTTTAAACAGAACACATTGAGTTGTGCACATAATGTGGAATTGACGTGGCTAGCAATAAGACCTTGTATAGTTAACATTCAATAAACCATTCACAATTCAATGTGAGATATCAATAAAATACTAGTTTTTCAAATAAAAATGTTCCATACAGGAAAAATATAATCTGCATGTATTAATTATGATGGCTAGTTTAGTGCAATTTTGGTATATCTGTGCTATGTTATGCTATTTTTGTATAATTGCAAGTCATTTGTATCATTTGCAATAATTGTGAATAAAATAGATTCATTATCTATAATCTCCTGATTATGTGTTGATGTTATTAATATAAAAAGCATTATTTGGGATGTAATTCAAACAACATGTCAAATATTTACAGCCTTGTACACAAATTAGAAGATCACCTTCAAAAGGTTATTAAAATTGAACAAAATATTAGGGAAATAGTAGCAAAGCAATTGGGAAGTGAAGGAAGGGCTTTGGTCTAACAAAAGGAAGTTGCAAAAAATATTTTGTGGACAATTATCCAAGATAAACATAAGGAAATAGTTTTAAATTTAAAAAAGAAATTTTTGAATGTTTACTTTTCAGCAGAACAAGTTACAACTTTTGGGAGTTCTGGAAAAGTAAAAAAGGAAATAATCAAAAAAGCAAATTGATAAAAGGAAATAAAATCTCAAATGAAATGAACAGAAGTGAAAGGAATGAAGAGGAAAAAATTCATGTTGAAGGAAATGAAAACTTTGAAATAGAAACAGAAACAAGCAAAGGAGCTGAAGAAGAACAATCAAGAGACAGAAGTGCTTCAAGAATGAAGGAAACTTTATCAAATGAAGGAACTCAAAGGGAAGAAAGAATTTCAAAAAATCAAAGAAAAATTAAGCCCAAGAAGATTAATGAAGAGCATACAACACTCATGAAGCTTGTTGAGGGGGCACCTGTGGCTGAAGAGGCTGCAAGGAAAAGAATTATTAAGTTCCTTTATTTTTTTACTTATCTTCTCTTTAGTAAAATCAAGAAATGGGGAAGAAGTCTTTGAAGTGATGCCATATAGACCAAGCAGTGTATATGAGGGCTATCAAAAACTAATAGCCCCTGTCATTCAAAGAAGCCCTGAAGAAATCCAAAGAATTATTAAAATGAACATAGATCAATATTCAAACAAGAAAGCAATGAATTTCCATTATCAAGCACCTGTGGGATATTTAACTTGGGTGAAGGAATCATATGAAGTTGGAGCAACAATCAAATTTCAAGAAATCTATGAAATCTCATCAAATTTTCAAATGAATTTTGATGAATACATCTAGGAATATATTGAAAGATTCCCATTTTCAAACATGAAAACATATGAAGGGAATTTGTAGAAAGTTGAATTTAAAATAGAAAATGGATTTTTAAAACCATCAATTTTTAATGATTTTTCAAGTTGATATCAAATAAAGTTGGGGACGCAAACCTTGGGAATATATTAAAACATTTACTAATTTCTTTTGCAGAAGCATGAGGGGCGGACTTGAGCGGGGCACCTGAGGGAACTTTTTTAAATTTTCAAATACCAGGTACATAAACCATCTTGTATCAACTCACAAGAAGTTTTGCATGTTCTCAGAACTTTATACATCACAACAAATACACATTGCGGTGTACCTAGGGATCCTCTTGCATTGCATCCTGAAGTCAAATGTGAAGAAACTTGAAGACGTCCCAACACAAATAGACATTTGCTGCCTTGCCCTTGAGAAACAGAAGACTCCACAGGGCTACAAGACTGTTGAGCATGTCCAAGTTGACTGTTTTGTGTTAGCTTAATTATACAGATATTGCATACCTCCTGAGAAAAACCTTCTCGTTAACTCCATGTTGCAGTTACCTTTTATACACTATGCTGCCATCACTGGGATGATAAGCGCCCCCCACTTGCAATTGGCTCTTGCATAATCTGCCACATACAGAAGGGTATGTGGTCCCAATTAGATGCATTAGCTGAAACTTTTATTTTGGGGTATAATTCCCCAGAATAATTCCATCCCTTGCAACTTGTATTACCCAATAAACCTCTTTTTCTTTCAATTTATATTTCAATTTTTTTGTTATTATAATAGTAATATATAATTAGGTTAATAATAATAAAGGGACAGTTTAATAAAGTGAACATATGTAATAGTAAAATATGATTTCTAAATTTTTTATTTAGTTGATTGTCAAGTATGGGTTCATATATTACATAGTTAAACAACAAGAGCTCTATTTATCCAAATCCAACTGCCTGCTCCACTTATGTTTTAAACAAGTGATTATTTAGAAATTGAATTGCTTTTCTTTTTTAATATGATTTGATAAATAGATTTGCTCTGCTTAAGCTGTGTAATAAGTAATAATTAGTAAGACATACATGAAAATCATTGGTTTTTGTGCTGTTGTAAGGTCTTGCCCATAATGGTTCAAGGTTTAAACTAAAGCATGTAAAGCATTAGGATTAAGATTTGGGAGGTATAAAAAGGTAGGAACAGACTGTATTATAACTTTAAAGAATCCTGCTAAAACCTATACTGGGTTAAAAAAGGAGTAATAGAATTTAAGAATCCTAAACAAAGAAGATAAAACAGGGTGTTTAATAATAAACAATTAGTGACCAAGGGAATGTTGATATTGGGATATTTTCCATCAGCAAACTGGTACATGTAACTTTTAAAAGATTCATCAAGGAAAAATAATGAATACAACAAGCCTAAGGCTTGTTTTTTTACAACTTCCATTTATTTAACTAAGAAAAAAAGAAAAGAAGAAAACTTATAATGAATTATTAAAAATTGAAATTACTAAAATTAAAGATCTTAAGTTTTAAAAATTGATAAAGATTGAAGGGAAGAAACCACTTATAATTTTGGCTTAAAGCCTACTATTCAAAAGCTCTTTAATTATACTTATTTTCCCATACAGTTGGGAATGATGGCATAGGGGAAACACAGCCAAGAGAAAAGGCAACTGGAGAAAAACCAGGAGGGAACCTGAAGGAGAAGAGAACCAGAAACCCAGTTGAAGTTGCAGATTACCAATGTGAAACTGGAGAAGAACAGCAACAATGTAAACAAGAGTTTCAAAGGATAAGCAAAAATTAAAAAGATCTAAGTTTAAATTAGAAAATATTAAGCTATTTGAATAGCTAGTAAGAAGGGAGAGACAACAGCAACTCAAATGCAAATTGATGTGAAAAATAAGATAATTAAATTAGAGTACTTAATTATTAACACTTGACTTAAATTTTAATATTTAAAATAGAGAAAGACTAGTTTGAGCAAAAACAAAATAAATATACTAAAGAGCCTGCCCTTTGGGGCAGGGCATGACAGCTGTGTGGTTATAGTGGCACTGAGTCAAAAGGATCATGTGATGACTCACAAGGTCTAATTTGTGGCTTTAAAAAAATCACAGCCATTGAGCTAAAAAGGTTTCACATTTATTTAAATAAAATTAATATATTTTCATCTTATTTAATTTTTTATTTGTTAGCTCTACAGTCAATACAATATTTGGTGCATTAGAATAAAAATATATGTCATTAAATCAAATATAATTAATTTCATTTAACTTTTGCACAAACTCTTATATGTCTATAATACAATTCAACATCAATTCATTATATATAAATACTATTTTTTAAATCCCATTAAAACAAAATAAATAAAAATAACAACAATTAAAGATGTAATTCCTTTATCTGATTGGCTTGGAAGCAAGAGCTTTGGGAAGGAAGGACTTGGAGTGCTTGTATAAAGCTGCCACTACATCAGGTTCATCAAGAATTGGATGACCTCAAGAATATTAAAAAAATCTTTGGTGTCCTGTGGGAGGCCTTTCTTCACCTTATTCTTGATCCAACCAAATGCCTTGTTGATTGGATTCAGAAATGGGGAATATGGTGGGAGGAAGAGGAGTCTCATTGGGGAGTCAGCCAGGCAGTGGCTAGCCAAATGGCTATTTTTATCTATTGGTGGGAACTCTGATACAGCCAAATCCACCTTGTGGAGCCTGACATTATCCAACACAACAATGTTGGTTGTGCCGCTGTAATTGATCCAGAGGTACTCCTTTACAGCTTGGAGAAAATCAAGAAAAGTCCTGCTACTGTGGGAACCCTTGATCATTTGATATTGATCCAACCTGGGAGGACCCAGAAGTGCAACTATAGGATATGTCTGGGAACAGACAGCTGCATAATGTGCTACACCATCCTTGGACCCCTTCTCAACCCACCCATGCCTAGACCTGAGTGAGGAGGGAAACAACAATTCATCAATGTAGAAGAATTGGATATTTCCAGTCTTCTTGAGAGCCACATAGGTCTTGGCATAACACGTCAATCTTTGATGGTTTTTTCACTGTTTTTATTGTACGGGGAAACCCCCAGTACTTTCCATGAGAAGCGCAAATCAATCATTGTCTTGTATACAAGGGTTTTAGAAACAGAACACCCAAACTCTGTGGCCAGCATTGATTGGACAACAAGCGTGTCCAGATGGCAATACTTGTATACCCACTGCTTTATTGCATTAATATGCACAAGTTTTAGTAGCTTGGACTGCTGCCTAGCCTTTGGATTTTTGGAAATTTGACCAGTGTCATTGTATTTGGTGTTGAGATCCCCAATATATCTGGTTGTAACACCAAATTGGGATGCAATATCCTGGACTTTTATTCCTCTGTTTATACAGTTGAGGAGAGCTTCACACTCACTATCTGTCAACTAATGCCAGCCCTTGGTGAGTACTGCGGCATCCAGGATATCAGGTTTAACACATGAAATGGGGACCTTTTTGTAAAAGATGGGATCACTCTTGCCTGCAGTAGCACCATCAATTGTTGAATACACAACAGACACAGATGGCTCCTCATTTGTGGCCAATAACTCATAGGAGGTATTAAATTGCGGGGCCATGTGGTGGTAACTCTGAGATCCATAGTGTGGGCTGTGTCACAACTGGATACATGGTGGAGGTGTATGTACCCACATTGTTCCCAATGACCTTGATATGGATGACTTTTATGAAAGGCCTTGAGAGTGGCTTCTGTCTGGGATTCAAGCTGCTAGTTCTGACTTATGACGCAGAAGGTGGTTGGCTGGCGCTAGCACATTGGGAGGCCTGTGTATTGGCATTACTCCCCTTGAGTTGTATTATAGGTCTATTCTTGGACCCTCTGAGACACCCTTGTGGAAGGGCTGCCCCTCAGGCTGTTACATGATCTGGTTGGGAATAGGATAGTCTTTCCATAAAAATAAAATAAATAAAAATATATTTTAGATTAAATATGTATTTTTTAGATTTTAGTTTAGTTTTGAGTAGTTATTTTCTCTTGATTTAGCCTTGAATATTAACAGAATTTCTATATCTTTGATTTCAAGTGTATTAATTGTATTATTTCCAGGTTTGAATAATTTTAAAGCTTAATCAATTTTCATGTCTAAACGTGGTTTTGAGATTAAAATTTTCACTTGATTTTAGTCATGATAGAGCTTCTTGATTTGGGTTGGTGTTTCCTAATGTGCTTACTGTACATTTAATTTGGATTCTGGTTCCCATAATTATTATTTGAGTTTACTAGTGGCATAAAAAGTGATTTGAACTTTGGTTCATGGATTTGAAAATCCCAAAATTCCAAAAAAACATAGTGAACTTAATAAAAATGGTTAATGGATTTGAACACTTCAAATCTGATTTCAGTTAATTCATTCCAGCCATTTGAAATATGCAGTTTTTTTGAATTTGCAAAGTGTCTATAGGTTCCTGCATTTAAAATATTCAAATAAAAATACAAATAATTCAATTTAATTAAAAAAAGACCATCCTGCAAGAGTAATTTGAAAAATGGAGCAAGGATTTGGCAATCCCACATTTTTATGTTTAGGCTCTGAATTTACAGTATAGTTTCAAGGTGTGAGGCTTAACTTAGCAACTAGTGATGCTTTCCTGTTTATTTAAACATCTTGAAGAACATGAATATCACTTGGAATAATTAACCCTGTATTAAAGCTCTCAATAAAAGACTATACATTTACAAGTAAATATTATGATGTGAACTGGTAGGTCAATCTCTTTAATTTAGTATTACTTGGCTCACCTAATAATCATTTGAAACACAAAACAATAAGAGCTAAACTAGATGATGAGCATAATAAATCTAAGGAAATTCTAAAGAGCCTAAAAGCTAATAAACATCATGAAATCATATTTTTAAAAGGTTCTGTCTTACCAGGGGAGGATAAGTTCTTTTATTTACAGGGCTAATTTAGTTTTATCCCAGCTGAGATACTTTAATTTTCCCAGCTTTGAGGATAAAAAACCAAGCCATCCTAAAGCAAAATCAACTCAGCTTAGAAAAAATAAAAGGGAATCCAAATCTATTATAATTGGATATAAATTTAATGATTTATTCTTCTTTGATCTCAGTTGAGTTCATCCCAAATTGAGTGGATTTTGCCTTGGGTTGAATTGACTATGTTTACTTGCACAGCTAAAAAACTACTTTAGACATAAGAGAGCTATTTTAAACCAAACTGAAGCTTCTCCCTGATCAAATATTCACTGGTGAATCATATACAACCAACTATATAAAATATTGACCTTAAATTTTTTTAGGCATGGTTTTTATTCACCCTGACTAGATCCCCTTCATTTAACTCACATAGATGAAAGCTAAAATGCCCTTATTGTTGCAATAGGCTCTTATTTTACAGAAAAAAGTCTATCCAAAAAGACTAAGGGTCTGTCTTTTCACTCATACTTGTGAGATATGATCAATATTTATATTTCAGAGTTGGTTTGCAGTTGCTTAGAGTAAAAATCAATCAAGCCCTTCTATAAACCAATCATCTTTGAAAGAATCAAGCATAAATTATATGGTATCAAGTCTCAATAAATATTGGTCAACACTTATCTGCAGTGGGGTTGGGTCAGGTTTTATTGGGTTGTTGATACTAGCAACCATGATAGCAAATAGGTTGAGGTATATAAATTTATAGAACAAGAAGTTTAAATAAACCTTAAGCTTGTCATAAAAAATGCTGTTGGGAGGAGGCTTAGGGAAAGAGAGATTCAAAGAGAAATGTGAGGTTTATCAGAGGATTGTTTGGATTGATAGTAGAGAGATGCCTACCAAGCTCACAGGACAATCCCTGCCAAGGGCTTGGGACTCTTTCTGGAGGGGATAATTTTTACAGCCTGGTTCAAACTTTGCCTGCTAGCTGAGTGGAAAATTATGCCAGAATCAAATAGTTCTCTAATTGGTTGTCCATTGGGTTAATGACATGTTTTAATATGACTTACCTAAGATCTTACTCTCATATTTTAGCACAGTATATGCCACCAAGCACATCCTTACATTGATGAAATAATGGGCATAACAGGAGTGAAGCTCACATGACAGTATCATAAGATCTACCACACAATGAAAAGAGCTTATATAAAACCATCCCAGATACTGGATTAGTTAGCCTCATTGTGAGCCAAACAATAGGAAAAACTTCTATGTGTGATGCAACTGAATCAATTATAGCTCAGTTTTTAGATTAGGGAAGATATCAGTTCAATAGAAAGGGCAAGGATATGAATAAGAGCTAGGATTATTTGGGATATTGTAGCTAATATACTGGAGTGAAGAGCCACTAGTTCACCAGGGGGTGGCACTGTGGCAGGATTCAAGTAGAATGTGAGTTGTGAATATATTATTCAAGAGATCAGCACATAGAATTGTCAGCGCTTCTATTTAGACAGTCTGCCCGTAATTTGAGTTGGCAACAGGATGTCCAATGTTGTTAGATATATCATGAGGCACCTCTATGAGCGCTTTCTGTGTATTTTAAGTTATGTTGGTAGGCAGGGATTCAATCTTGGTTGCAACGCTCCTCCTTGTCCCCTGTTTGTTGTCTGAAACCAGAATTGGAATTTGTGGGAGATCCAGGAAGTTATGTACAAACTCTTTCTGAGCAGGTATGGCATGGCAGGAGGGCAATCAGCTGTGATGGGGCTTCTTGGTGCTACCTTGAGCGCTTTCAAGCTGATAAGTATGGTTGTTGTAGGAGGCAGACACCCTGATGTGACAAAATTGCAGGCTAGTGACAAGGAGCGCCTTTTAGGGAAGCTTCAAATATGGAATTAGGAGAGAAGAGAAGTATCTTTTATTAGATAATATTTTAGACTTATATAGATTGGGCTGTGGTGGAGATTTAGTTGGATTGAACCTAGGGGTTGGTCATGTGCAGGATGGGTTCAGACCACTGGATACTTGGATTGTCATGTGATATTGCTTGGTTATCATTCTCAGTATGTCAAACAGTATATTGGAAGGGCACTAAATCAGGCAATGACTGGATGTTAGGTAGGTTGGTGGTAGTCAGAATGCTTGTACATCCAGACCCTCAACACCCCCTTAAGGGGTTACTCTGGTGCATCAGGAGGGTGCTTTGTTTTAACAGCTGCTGCCTGATGCTCCTGGAGCTGTTTACTAGTTGGAACCAGTCTGGTTAAGTGTTCTCCTTTACTAAGGCAGAGACGGGTTCTGTGATATTTCTTGACAATTGGGGTTTTGGCACCTTGTAATTTTACTAGATAGGTGTTATGATCTAGTCTGTGCTCAATGATTCTTCCTGGTCCCCTGTGTACTGAGTCTAGTTTCATTCTGTTGCCAGCTAGAATCCAGACAGGGGAGTTGATGGGAAGTGGTTCCTCTGTGGAGGTTATCTTTTGTGTTTTGAGCCTTTTTATTTCTGCTATTTTAGCTTTGAGGCGTATGTGTTGTAGATTTGGTACTTGTTCTACTGTGGGGGGTTTCCCTGGGGGGATCTTTATGTATGGCTTCTTGTTGCAGGTAATTATTTCTGGTTTGTATCTGTAGGTTAGCTCAAACAGTGAATAGCCTGTCCCTTGATTGGTGCGGACCCGGGATACTAGTAATGCATGTTTCACGTATAGTGGCCATGTGTCTTTGGCTTTGCCATCCATTATTTTCTCTAGGGTCCTGATAAGGCTGCTGTTGAGGGGTTCCACTCTACCGTTGGCCTGTGGCCTGTATGGAGAGGTTGTGGAGTGTTTAATGTTTTTAGATTTAAAGTTGCCATTAACTACGTGACCTGATAACTCTGTTGCTCCATCAGTTATGATGTAGTCTGGAGTGCCGTAGTTGGATATGATTGCTTTGTTAATGAAACAGTTGATGTTTTCTGCTTTATGGTCCTAGGTTGCCCAGCAGATGGGCCAGCGTGTGGAAAAGTTTATAGCTATAATTAAGAAATGTTGGTTTGTTTTTGTTTCTGGGAAGGGGCCCACTACATCCAGTCTGCAAACCTTGAATGGTTCAGGGTCTGGAACTGGGTTGACTGTTGGCTGAGAAGCCTTTGTACTGGTGTATTTCTTGCATACTGTGCACTTTTTCAGAACATCAACTATATTCTGTTTGAGGTTGGGCCACCATACTATCTCTTTTAGTGTGAGGTATAGGTTGTTAGCCTTTGTATGTCCTAGTAGGAAGTGATGTCTTAGTATTGTGTCAACTCTTTGTGCAAGTGGGATGTACAGGACATGTTTGTTGTTAATGATTTGATATACAGTGCCATTTGATACACATAAATACTTTTTGTTCCTTACTAATGTATTGTGGGTCAGTTGATGTATTGAGGGGTCTTTCCCTTTAGTTTTATACTCAGTGTTGTACAGGTTTGGCCAGTCAGGGTCCAGGTGGTCAGGGTGATCCTTCTAGGCTGACATAGTCTAGAGAGAGCATCAGCTGTGACCAGCTCTGCCCCCTTTTTGTATTGGATGTCCAAATTAAGCTGCTCCAACAGGGACATTCATTTGGCTTGTTGCTGTGCGAGTGTGTTCTGAGTTTTGAAATATATTAAGGATTTACTGGCAGTTAATACTTGGATGATTAAATGCTCTTCTAGATAACATCTTCATTTCTTGCATGCGTGGTATATTTCTAGCAATTTCTTATTGTGTATTGGGTATCTCTGCTCAGTATTAGTTAGTTTTCTGCTTTTGTAACATACTGGCAGGAAGTCTTGCTGCCCTGGCTGCCAGATGCGCAGGATTGCGCCAATGGCGGTGTCACTGGCATCTGACTTGAGCTTGTAGCACCTGTTGTTATTAGGGTATTGCAAGAATGGTGCTTTGATCAGAGTTTGTTTTAATAATTGGAAATTCTTGTTGCATTTTGGTGTCCAGATGAATTTATTTTTGGCATTACCCTTGGTTAAGTCATTGATTGGTGTGGTGAGTTTTCCGCAGTCTTTGATGTATTTCCCTAGGTAAGAAATCATACAGATAAAGCATCTAACTGTTTTAATAGAGGTGGGGTGTTGCATGTTATTTATGGCTTTTATTTTGTCTGGGTCTGCTTTGATGCCACCGTCAGAGACAATGTGACCCAATAACAGGAGTTCCTTTCCCATGAATTGGCACTTACTTGGTTTTGCATAAAGTTTGTGTTTTGTGAGTCAATTGAGTGTCTTGCAGACATGCGTGAGATGTTCCTCTTTTGTTTTTGAGAATATGATGATATTGTCAAGGTAGCATAATGTATTTGAGTGACTGTTTAGTGCTTGGTTCATCATGGTGACAAACGTTGAAGGAGTGTTGGTCATCCCAAAGTTCATTACACTACACTCAAAGGATTCAAATTGCGTACGGAACACAGTCTTTGGTATGTTCTTTTCCTTTACTTCAACTTGGTTGTAACCTGAGGTGAGGTCAATTTTGGAGAAAGATTTGGCTCCAGAGAGCCTTGCAAACAGATCCATTATAAGTGGAAGAGGGTATTTATTTTTACTTTTTTTTCATTTAGTGCTCTGTAGTCAGTTACTAGACACAGAGTGCCTTCCTTTTCTTTACAAAGAACACTGCTACCCCCCACAGGGATTCAGACAGGTGAATGAATCCTTTTGCTAGGTTGTTCTCAATATGTGTTTTGAGGGTTTTGGTCTCCATGGGAGAGAGTCTGTAAAGGATTGCAGGTTTAGGCATGGCTTTACATAGGTTGATGCCATGTTTGACCTCTTGTTTGGGGGGTAACTCTGTGAGTTCTTCTTTGAATACATGCACGTATTTATTTAGGAGTGACGTGAGTTCTGGGCATTGGATTTTTGCTGTTTGTATATTATTGAATTTGGTGTACCTTATTATGTGGAGGGTACTATCTTTAGTTAGATGTCCTGAGTTGTCTTGGTTTATGACCTGGACAAATACTGTGTCTCTTAGAATGAGGTTGTTGGGTTCTTTGAGGATGTTAAAATTGACTCCGTTGCGTTTTATGGTCATGGTTTTTGTTTTCCAACATACGCTGGGGCTCACTTGGGTGAACCAGTTCATGTCTGCTACAATGTTGTAGTTGTGACCATATGACAGTCACTGTTAAGTATTTAGCCAAATAAATACTCCAAAATATAAAGTTGTTCTGTTTTCCTGTTTATTTTATGTGGATAGGTTGACCGGAATTCTTCAGATAAAGATTCCTGGAAACTTGGTATCTATATTTGATAAAAGGAACAGAATGTAGTTTGTTAGTTAGGCCGTACTAATTGACAAAACTAAGGTAAGATTGATTGAATCAATCTTGGAGACTAGGTGTCTCAAACCGGTTAATTCCCCTTGAAGGTTGATTGATACCTAGGGTAAAAAGGAAAGCTTTATAGGGGATTATACAGCGTATAATAGAGGATTATATGACAAATAATAGGTAATTATACGGTGTATACTAGGTGAGTATACGGCGTACGATAAACAAATATACGGCGTATAACAGGTGATTATATTGCAAGTATTTGATCCAAATTCTCACAATGACCCGTGGTCTTTGGTGTTAATTAATTAACTGTGAAGGTTAATTAAGTTAATTGATAGGTTCAATTAACAGAAGGAAATTGTCTAAATACAGGCAATGATGCCTGGGTATTTAAGATTGATCAGCTGGTTCCCAGTTGGAACATTGATAGTTTGGATCTGGAATACATGATTCCACAGGGTTTTGGTGCCAGAAGCTTGGAATGCTTCAAATCAATAAAGACATTCCACTGAAAAGAGTCAGGTGATTATGGAGTGATCTAGGTATCCTCTCATAGGTTGAGAAGTGTGGATATCTTTTAGGTAAAGATCTGGATTTTTAATAGATAGATTCCACAGGGTTTTGGCGCTGGGAGCTGAGGAAGCTCCATGCTGAATTGATACATTGAGATGAATGGCGTCAGGTGACTCATTCCCATTGTAGGTTGATTCTCAGGTTGAGAAATATTGGTGTTCTTTTAGATAAAGATCTAGGTTTGGATGACTCAAATTTTATAGACCACGTGAGATGAATCATAGGTTGATTCAGGAACCAGAGGGGTTTTCAGCCAAATATGCCCTGAATGGTCTATAAGCAAAAACAGCCAAACTTTAATAAAAATATATTGTTGATTTTGACTCTTTCCCCTCAACTAACTTTTCAATTATTATGTCTTCTCTGTTAAATTTTGAAAGGGCCAAATTTTGAGTACTTTGCGTGGAAACTGCTGCTGCCAGGAAAGAGGTTCCTACAAGTTTGTTGGAGGAAGCTTGGGCAAGCTTGGAGGTCACCAAGACTGTGCCTGAGGAATCCTTGGTGGAAGTAAAGGCTGTGTTCAAAGAGTTATACTCCAATTACTTTGCAAAAGAAGGTACTCCTGCCCAAGGAAACCAAATTTATGCGTGGAATCCCTGGAACCTGTTAGTAGGATGGGACAAAATCTTACAGCAAGTGAAAGCAAAGGCAAATCATGAAATTGAGGCTTTAAGGGCAAGAGAGGAAAAGAGCGTTGAGATCATGGCCTGTTGGCGGGATGATAACAAAGTGTTGTCCCATAAAGTTGCCTCTCTGGAGACAAAGCTCTTTGAAGCTTTGTCAAAGGAATGTAATGGCAATAAGAGTCAAGGGCAGGATAATGGCGGGATAGACTGGTTGGACCTGGATCTGCCACAGTAGTTTATGTTGTTCATGACAGGTCCTTTGATGAACGTTTGAATGCCTTGGAGGTTAATTCTGAAGGGAGTTTTTTTGCCTTTGAGTAGAAACTTTGATTTGTCTGCCATTCTGGCGTATTTGAAGTTGAATTTGACAACTGGTATTTTGTACTTGGTTACAGATGGTTTTCTAACCATAGTGTGTTGTGCACCAGAGTTGAATAAAATTTTATATGTATGTGATTTGTAAGTGCATGGATAGACAAGAAGTTGTGAGCAATATTTAATTTTAAAGTTCATAAAAATGGAGGATTGCAGAACACGTGGGATGCAAGCAGCAAAGTTTGTGCCTTGGTACAGTTTCTTGTCAAGTTGGGGGGAGACAAGGGCACTTTAGCATGTTCCCTGCCGTAAAATATGCAGCCTAGGTGCTGATTTCTACAAATAGTTAGTCTACTACTTCTTTATCTTATTACTATACCTGTTGTGGTATAGTGACAGCCTGGGTAAGGACAGAAGAATATAAGAAGATAATAAGACAAAACTGGTGTTTATTTAGATAGTAGTGCACTTATATAGAGTGAGGCAGGGGAATTGCCATCAGAGGCAGGGAGGCACAGACAGAAGGACTTCCCAAATGAAGGAGAGTAGATTGGCACAGCTAAAAGTCCCGTGCAAGAGAACAACCGCTTCCTTGTGGCTTTCCTTAAGGAGGTAGATATAAATAACTTTGTTGTTCTGTTTATAATCATGGAAGTGAAGCCTGTGCCTTGTGCGCATTTGAAAGGCAAATTGAACACCTGTTTTTGGGGCGTTTTAAACGTCTTTATCACTAGTAGAATCAAGATGCAATAGTGTAATTGTTCTGTTGCTCAATTCCTAGATGGACAACTTAATGTCTAATTCATTTAATCTGAGACATTTCCCTCCACTGGATTAGACAACAGGGGCAAGAATGGCTTGGCGTCTCTAAGTAGTGGCTATGGTGTTGGGGTTAATCATGTGTCTCGTTAGGTGGGGGTTCATTGCCCAATCCTTGGTCATTGGCTTTGTGGATCTGTAGGCAATCAGTTGTGTTTCTTGACTGTCATTCAGGTGGTAGAACAGTTGGTGTGGTACTGGAAGAGTCTTGTCAGTCTCTGATAAACGCCTTGTTCTCTCATTCTTATTCCTCATACTTTGGTGCAACACTATTGCAAACAGGACAACAACTCATGGAATTTTTTAATTAGGCTTTTTTTTGGGTTGTTGTCCTCATTGGGGCTTACTCTTGGTCACTAGGAGCAGCACACATATACTGAGCGTGTACTCTAGTGATCAATTGCCCAGAATGGGGCTCCTTAAGGGTGTAGGAGTCAGGGCCAGTCTTCTGGATAACTCAAACTGGGCCTTGCTAAAGGGAGGCAAGTTTGGATTCTCAGCTTTACCCTCTATTGCTGAAGAAGTAGACTGAGTCTCCTACCAGTTAAGTGGCTAAGGTGGGCCGTTTGGATGCAGCTTGTTCTAGGTCCTGCAACTTATGGTTTAAGTTTACGGTGTAGGCCTCTGATTGCAAGCAAATAAGAGTTTGAACCAGCTTGTTGAGGTACGCCTCTGGGGACACAGCCAGGCTGGGCTTTACCAAGGAATATAGTAAAGGGGGAAGTCCTGGTTGCCAGCTGTAGAGCAGTTGGAAGGGCGGCTTGCCAGTGGCCCATGGTACCCAATGTTATATGCAAAGGTGTCCGCAGGCAGGAAGGTATCCCATTCAGTCTCATGTTGATGACTGAACTTCCAGAGTATCTGGACCAGGCTCCTATTAGTGCGCTCTACCATTCCATTTGTTTGTGGGTGATAAGGAGAGGATAGTGTCCCACGGATTCCCATCAGTTGGTTGAGGCGGGAGATGATATAACTGGTGAAGTTGGTACCATTGTCTGTCAGCAGGATCTGGGGGAAACCATGTTTGTATATGATATTCTCCAGGATGAACATGGCTGTCACCAGTGCAGATTGGTTGGGAATTGCCTTGGCCTCTACCCATTTAGTCAGATGGTCAATTGCCACAATGATGAACTTGTTGCAACTGTTGGTAGCTGGCAGGGGGGGCCACTACATCAATGGCTACAGTGTGGAAGGAAACCCAGGGTGTACCAGTCTGTGTTGAAACTTGGCAACCTTAGGCCTCTCAATGTTGCAGTCATGACAGTTGGCTAGCGTATCCACTATGTCAGTGTGCATTCATTCCCAGAAGCAGTGCTGCTGTAGCAGAGCTAACGTCTTCTGTATGCCACCATGGCCACTAGTCTTTTGAGCAGCCACCACTGAATCCATGCGTAGGAATGGGCGTATGTAGGGTAGCCAAGAGTCTCCACAAAGCTTCAGGAGTTGTCCCTTAGAGACCTTGGTATCAACAGTTAGCTTCTTGAGAGCTCTCTGTATCTCTACTGGCTCCTCCCCCCACAAAGAAGGATCCTCCATAAGCTTGTCATAGAGAATGTCAGCCATGGAGGATAACTAAGGCAACAGTGGGAAGGCAGGAGAGACAGTCAGCATTCTGGTGGGCTGCCCAGGCTTGATGAATGATCTCGTAGTCATAAGCCTGAAGTTTAATGGCCCAACGCTCCAGACGTCCTTCAGGGTCCTTGAGGGTCTTAAGACATTGCAAGAAGGCATGGTCTGGTACAACCGTGAAATGTACCCTATGGAGATAGACTCTGAATTGTTAGTAGGAGTATATCACAGCCAGACACTCTCTTTTGGTGACAGTGTAGTTCCTCTTGTGAACATTAAGCGTACATGAGCAGTATCCAACAGGGTGTTCAAGTCTGTTGGAGTCCAGTTGGGAGAGAACACCCCCAATTGCCGTCAGAATAGCATCTGTATGAACCACAAACAGCTTGGCAAAGTCAGGGTAGGCCAGCACAGGGGCTGCAGTCAGTTTTCCTTTGAGAGCATTGAAGGCAGATTGGCACACTGGGCTCTAGAAGAATTCCTTATCAGCTCAGAGAAGCTGAAAAAGGGGGTCCCCCAGGGATGCAAAGTTGGGGATGAAGCGGCAGTAGTACCCAATCATCCCCAGGAAGACCTGCACGTCCTGCTTATTGGCTGGGATCTGCATTTGCTCAATGGCTTCCACCTTCAGAGGTACAGGGCGGAGTCCATCTTGGCTAATGATGAACCCCAAGAACTCAAGGTGCTCCTTGAAGAAGTTGCACTTGAGTGGCTTGAACTTGAGATTAGCTGCAAGTAACCTCTGGAAGACTTTCTTCAAGTGTCGTAGGTGATCATTAAAGGTTTGGGAGAGCACATTAATGTCATCCAGGTAGACCAAGACACTGGTGAGTTTGAGGTCGCCCATCACTGCATCCATAGCCCGTTGGAAGGTAGCTGGGGCATTGGATAGACCTTGAGGCATCCTTGTGGGTTGGAATAGCCCTTGGTCAGTGATGATACCACATTTTCTTGATCAGCAGGGGGTAGGTCAATCTGCCAGTACCCACTGATAAGGTCCATGGTGCTGAAGAACTTGGCGCCACCCAGTTGGTCCAAGGTATTGTCAATACGAGGGAGGGGATATGAATCCTTCTTGGTAACAGCATTCAGTTGACGGTAGTCAATCATCACACAATTGCTGCCATCCTTCTTTTTGACAATCAGGAGAGAGGAAGCCCAAGGGATTTTACTGGGGACCAGTAAGCCAGATCCTAATAGCTTCTAAAGCTCCTTGTTAGCCA
Organism: Entomophthora muscae; assembly: GCA_014839935.2. Taxonomy (NCBI): domain Eukaryota; kingdom Fungi; phylum Entomophthoromycota; class Entomophthoromycetes; order Entomophthorales; family Entomophthoraceae; genus Entomophthora; species Entomophthora muscae. Next base: position 563,257 of record QTSX02004289.1, read on the forward strand.
CAGCATGATTGGCTTGACTGCACTGTATAGGTCTGGAGCAGATAGGTGAACTGCCTTGGGTATCAATATGATGAGCAACATCTGCAGCCTTGCCCAGGTCATAATCATCCTTGGCAAACACATCCTTATACTGGGCAAAGAGATTCATAGCTTGATCCTTCTGTTCTTTGGAGAGGCCAGATAGATAGTTGCAGCTTATAACCAATAGCACCAGTGGTTGCTCACAGGGTAGACCCAACTCAGAGAAGTCCGCAAAGGGAGCAGTCTCCTGCAGGTTGTCATGCTCTTCCAGTTGTATATAAGCCAGCAGTTGATGTTTGGAGACAACCATGGCTTCACAACTCATATTGGCCAAGAGTATGAGTATCTCCTTCTCACTTGGCATGAGGATACCTGGTGCAACCCATGATTCTAGTCTGGAGGCATTAGGGATGCCAAAGATTTCTCCATGAGTGCCAGCCAGTAGAGCCAGCAAGAGGCCTGTATTGTGGATCACCTGGGCGCCAGGTGGGATAGTCACATTACAGGAGGCGTAGACTGGGATACCCTTGGCTTCCCCAATTGAGAGGGGTAGCACCTTGACCTTCTTACTACGCAGTGTATAAGCAACAGGAAGCTCTCTGTTGGCGTACTCCAGATTGATGTAGTGCAGACTTTGTAAGGGCAGGTCAGACGGGCAATCACCATGATAGAACATGGGTATGGAATGGCCCAATATTCCAAATGTATGGTCTCCATGGTTAGTCACAGTGCCATACTGAACCATGAAGCTAGTCCCAATAAGAATTTCATAGCTGTTGTTTTCCAGGACTATAGCAGGAGCAGTGACCATTAGGTTCCCAAAGCAAATAGGGAGATAAGAGTAGGCTCCTTTTGCTCTAGTGGTCAGTGGCCCAGCAGTACCAAACTCTTCATGGTAGGCCAAGTCCGGTGCCAGCTTAAGCTTTGTAAACAGCCGCAAGGATATAATGTTTCCAGGGGCACCAGTATCCAGTATGGCCTGGACATGAGTCTTGTTCACTATTAGGTTGATATAGGTGCAATCCTGGCGGTCCTCTCTGATCTCCACAATCTTTGAGACCTGGTGTACGCTTAGTCCTTTGAACTTCTCCAGGAAGGTAGCCATGGCAGATCCCACAGCTGGGCTTACTTCCTTGAGGTATTCTAGCAGTGCTGAGACGTTTACTGTACAGAGAAGCTTGGCCAGTTGTTCAGCACTGTCCTCCTCATGAGTGACTTCAACGCCTGGTTGAGCCAGTTGTTCAGCATAGGGTAAGGACACTGCTCTCTGAGCTATTTGGGAGATAACCACCTTAGGGCAAAGTGTAGTCCAATGAGTTTGCGTGTTAACAGTGAGGACTCAATGGAGGAGGTCCTCTTGGACTCCGTCAGACTCCACATTCTCATGTATTGGTTGGGAGTTGAAGTCAATCAGAGAGGGTTCATCCTTAGGGTTGGTCCCAGAGGATGGCAAGGCAGCAGGCCTCTGATCTGGTTTGTCAGGGGGCAGTGGTATGGGGGAAGATGAGGGTGTCAAAATTACAAAGGCAGCCAAGGATTTCTCCTTGTCCTGGCTGCTTAGTAGTTTTTCAACTGATCCTCATTGTCCTCCTCAATATCAGCGTCCTTGGTGTAGTCCTCCTCAGTGTCCTCCATGACTACATGATGGATCTTTTGGCGTGGATTCCTACATTCCCAAGAGAAGTGGCCAGCCATACCACATTTGAAGCAAGTACAGGGGCCATTGTTGACTGGAGCAGGCCCAACCTTTTTGGAAGGCTTGGGCATCTCAACAGCCATATGGGGTCTATGCTCAGATTGCTGGCAAGGGCAGCCTTCAGGAAGAGGGACTTCAAACTCTTCCTTGTAGGTGCGTAGGAGGCGGATCAGATCTGGTACGGTGCAAACATTGTAAATGCCTGACTTAAGGGCCAGAGATAGTTCCCAGTTGACACGTACAGCATTAAGGAGTGCTGAATGCACATCAATAAACTGCACCACACTCATAGACAACAGAGTTTGAGCTTCAAGGTAGAACCTAGAAGTGAAGTCTTCTAGGGTTTCCCCTACCTTTAACTTGGTGTCAGCAAAGTCCATCTTACAACCGAGGAGTGCTTCTTGGCTACCAAATTCTTCTGTCAAGGCTCTGGAGACGTTGGCAAAAGCCCAGCCATTCTCAGGGAGATGTGTCAAGATAATGTTTTGAGTCTCAGCATCCAGACAGTTGATGATTGTGGAGTCCCTCATGGCATTGTCTGCGCCATACATGGAGTTCTGTTACAGACGTAAGAACATGGCCACATTGCTCTTGCAGTCAAGCTTGGGTAGATTGACGGGCTTGAAGTTGTTGGAGCCATGTTGGAGGGGAGAAGGTGTGATCCTCACTGGAGAGCGGGTGAGACGGGAACAGCTGAGAGTGGAGGCAGCAAACCTAGCCTCAGAGGCGCGGCAACAATTTTCCTCTTGCTGGGCTTTGCGTTCACCTTATCTGTCTTGAACAGCTTCAGAAGCTTCAGGGGTGGTCAGGACGTCATCCTCGGACTCCAGTACTGGCTCTAATACTCGTACAGCGTTAGGAGCCAACCAAGTGTGGTCCTCATTGCTTTTGTAGCTATGATAGAACTCAGGACTAGAGGACCTCAGTGGACTGTGGTGACTCTTGGAGTTGATGGACATAGCCTGTAAGTTGACAGCCATAATCTTACTGTCCATCCTATTCAATTGGCTCTGGAAGGCGTCCAGGAGAAGTTGTTGCTTTTCCAGCTCATCTTAGTAGACCTTGTTCTCCTGAAGGGTGATATCCAAGTCATCTTTCAGAGAGGTGATGCGCTTTTTGTGGGTGGCAAGCTCAGCTTGGAGCAAGGCTATTACTTCCTTGTCCTTCCTGACTTGGGTCTGGCTATTGGCTCTGTCATGCAATTGGCAAAGTTTAAGACAATCCTTAAGTTCTGACACAGTGTGGTAGCCATCAAACAGGAAGGCAAGATTGGCACTCTGATGGACCAATTCCGTCTGCATCTTCTTGTAGTGATCAAAGAGCTTAAGGATGTCTTGACCAAGAAGGGCGCCTGAAGGGGAGTTGTTTGTGGCAGCAGATGTGAGGGTGAACAAGGGGATAGTGGCAAGGCGGCGGGCTAAGACTTCCATCTCATGAGTCAGGCTTCAAACCATGGGGCCAGTCTTCAGCACGTGTATTGTAACCACACTAATCCAATTGGCATCTACACCCTGATGGGTGAGGGTCTGTACCACATGCACTGGAACTAGCTTAGCTATACCTGCTTTGATGGCATTGACCCAGTGGAGCATGGTGTTCTGGGTGTTGGTGACTTTGGCAAGATACTGATTGACAGTGGTGAAAGTATTGCCAAACTCAGAGTAAAGGACCTGGAGGAACGTCTGTTGGTTAGATACCAGTATTCCCTGGTCATGCACTAGGCTTTGGATGCGGCCCAGGTGCATTTGGTTGTGGCATACGGCAGGATGGGTGAATTGTTGTAGGTAGTTCTTGATATGTTCAACAGTACAGAGGTCACAGCAGAGCTGGTCAGGGTTGACCTGGGAGAGATTCTGAAAGCAACCCAAGGTGTTTTCAGAAGAAGGCTGCTGAATGACCAGTTGTTTAGAGCAAGAACTATTGCCAGCAGTACCAGCATCCATGGCGTGTATGGCATTACAGATGGCGGCTTTGGAAGGTGAAGAGTTGGCGTCCATCTCCAAGGAGGCAGGGGCTTGTAGGAGCAGTGGTTGACCAAAACAATAGCCTGGGGTTATTGATGTTCTGGCATGAATTGGCTTAGGTTGGGCAGGCCATAGGGAGCGCCTGCTCTTTCCCCAGCATGGGCATTAGCAGCAGTAAAGGCCAGTGCCTGGTGGTAAGGAGAAGTAGTGGCAGGAGACTGGACCAGGGGCATTCCTCCCTCCTCATTGAAAGGACTGCGGGGGTGGGGGCTGGTGGTGTTGTAAGACATGAGCGCCAATGTTGTAAAATATGCAGCCTGGGTGCTGATTTCTACAAATAGTTAGTCTACTACTTCTTTATCTTATTACTATACCTATTGTGGTATAGTGACAGCCTGGGTAAGGACAGAAGAATATAATAAGATAATAAGATAAAACTGGTGTTTATTTAGATAGTAGTGCATTTATATATAGTGAGGCAGGGAAATTGCCACCAGAGGCAGGGAGGCACAGACAGAAGGACTTCCCAAATGGAGGAGAGTGGATTGGCACAGCTAAAAGTCCCGCACAAGAGAACAACCGCTTCCTCGTGGCTTTCCTTAAGGAGGTAGATATAAATAACTTTGTTGTTCTATTTATAATCCCAGAAGTGAAGCCTGTGCCTTGTGCACATTTGAAAGGCAAATTGAACACCTGTTTTTGGGGCATTTTAAACGTCTTTATTACTAGTAGAATCAAGATGCAATAGCGCAATTGCGCAATTGTTCTGTTGCTTGATTCCTAGATGGACAACTTAATGTCTAATCCATTTAATCTTCGAAATTCCCCCTCTTCTTTTCCCTGTTACTCTATTTTGAGACCTTTTAGGTCAGAGAATGCGGGGTCAGATTCATAGCAGGTTGCTATTTCAGCATTGTTTACTTTGGCAGTATCCTCTTTTTGGGACAGGAGCGGTTTGCACTTTGGCTGGAATTGCCATTGTTGCAATTGGAGTTGTTGTTGCTATGATTGGTGTTTTGGCGTTTATTGATATTGGAGTTTTCTCTGCCATTGCCATTGCCATTTGAGGAGCAATTGCTGTTGTGTGCAGCATATTCCATGTTTGGCGTTTTTCTGCGCGCTTGGCTTCTACAATGAGCGCAGGAATGGAGGTGTTGGCCTCTGGACAGATGAGGGCAGCAACAGAGGTTTCATTCTGTTGATGAATGAGGCTCTGGTATGTATGTTGTCAGCTTGTGCTGGTTTTTAGATTTTGCGGCCTATTTCCTCAAATTCATTGGCGTAAGCTGTGATAGTGGTCTTCTAAGGAAGATCACTGAGCTGTATTGCAATGTCTTGGAGGGATTTGATGACGTGGAAATTGTGTGTGATGTCCGCTTTAAACTCTTCCCAGTTGTCAAGCTGGTTGTCAGTTTGTGAGCCAATCCAAGTGGCAAATCAGTTAGCTGCGGCCTTTTACAGGTGCTTGCTGGCTTTCTGGACCCATTTCTCATGGGGGATGCAGCTGGCGTGGAGTTTAGTGGCTAAGTGGTCTAGCCAGTTGATGATGTTTTCTTTGTTTTTACCAAAGAACTTATTGATACCAATGTATTTGGTGTTGGTAACTTCACCTGTGATAGGTGGTTGTGCGTTTGTTTGTGGTTGAAGAGAGCAACTGTATTGAATTATCTTGGCATATGCTTTGGGCATGACCAGTCCTTCAAATACAGTGCATCCACTAGGTATATCTTTGTCAATTTTGCAGGCGCGGAAGTACGTTTCCAGGTCTCCTGGGATGTGGCCTGGTTGAGTATATGAGCAAAGGTGGGTGGGTTTTGGTCAGTCATTTTCTCTTTCATGGGTGTGGTAAAAAAACTGTAGCTGCTACCAGTGATAAGGAGCGCCTTTTGGGGAAGCTTCAAATATGGAATTAGGAGAGAAGAGAAGTCTCTTTTATTGGATAATATTTTAGACTTATATAGATTGGGCTGTGGCAGAGATTTAGTTGGATTAAACATAGGGGCTGGTCATGTGTGGTATGGGTTTGGGCCACTGGATACTTGGATAGTCATGTGATATTGCTTGGTTACCATTCATGGTATGTCAAACAATATATTGGAAGGGCACCAAATCAGGCAATGGTTGGATGTTAGGTAGGTTGGCAGTAGCCAGAATGCTTGTACATCCAGACCCTTGACACTAGTATGAATCTGTGCCTATATGGTGAGGGATCTACACCTAAATCCACATTGATCTGATAATTAACCACCAATGTGGCTTTAGATATTGTTTCGTAAAATCTTTAAAGTAGACACTGGGAATTATAAAATTATTAAATCTAGCCAGAGTAGAGCCAAATAGATAGCCTGAAAAAATATTGACAAGTCTTTCAGAATAAAAATCTGTAAATTGAAAGTTAATAATAGTCTCAGAATCAATTTCCACAGTAAAGACACCAAGATTAGACAGCATGAGAGTAACATTGGGCAGACTGAAAGAAGTAAAACTTGGGGCAGAACATTATCCTCTGGTTACAACATTATTTAAAATTGACCTGTAAGGAATATACCAGAGAAGCCTTACAACTGGATGCATTGATATATGTTAAAATCAAACATATAAGCTTTTTGTAAATTCACTGCCCCCTTTGGCCTTGGATAGGAATGTTTTTTCCTGTTGTACAAAGAAATCCACTCAAAGCCCAGCTAAACCACTCAAATTGCTCAAAGATTTATCTCACACTGTGGATGAAAGATTTGTATTGGCATACCCTGTGGATTCTCCAGCCTCCACCATTCCCCCCTTGGAAGAAATCCTGATGAATTTAGACTATTTGCTGGCCTGGTGTCAACCATTATTAAAGAGCATTAGGACCACCTAATCAGATTGCTCCATGTCAGTTTCCCTTAAGTCAAATGGTTCACCAATGCCCAAACTCAACTTCAGCCAATCAAATGGAGTCCTGTAAATTAGTTTGGAACCCTCCAGCCCCTCTGGGTGGGTTCAGAAAAATTTCTCCTCTAGCCTTTGGACTCAGGTCAGGTTGTCATGTGACCCACCAATTGCAACTCCCTCTTTTTTAACTTAGCAAGGGGAGTTCCAGTCCACTGCTTGTTGGTTCTCAAATATCATCAAATTTGGAAGTTGTGTGCACACTTTATATATTTTACAGAAGCTTCAAACTGATTCTTCATGTTTGCCTTTGGATTTTAAAAGTGTTAGTTAATTTTTATTGGTACCTTACCTTAAAGCGGCCCTGTTTGAACCTGCTGGCCTTCTTGATTTTAAACCCAGAAGCTCCAGCGTATAGTGGTTGCTTTAACTGCTTTTTCTTTCCAAAACATGATTCAAACTTAAATTTTCAGTTGACAATCTATATAAAAACTTGCTTGTATTCACTGTTTTTATTGCTTTTGCTTGTTTTTGAGTCCGCTTTATATACAGTTGCTGTTAGAGGTGTCAAAGACCCCCCAAAGGCATTGTAACTCCTTGCCCCATTATTTGGATTATTTTGCCAGTAACTAACCTGGTTGCTCATTATTTTACCAAGAAGACTTGCAAAAACACCACCTTTAGACTCTGAATCCCCTGGAGCTCCTGAAAATAATTATCCCAGTCATTAAATTTGTGGTTTTTTCTCTGGCCCCATTTTTGCTGCTTTTGTGGTTGACCTCTCCTGAACTTTGATCTTGTCTTTCATCCTCTGTGCGCCTTGTAGGGGACAATCCCTCCAGACTCTTGCACCTGACTGCCTCTTTCCTCATCTCTGGTGAGGCCCTGGCCAAGAGTTTGGCCTGTGACAACCTGGACTTGGTCACAGTTGATCCCACTTTTTGCTCCTGGCGTAGAAGAGGCATTCCCTCCCTCCTCATCTCAACTGGAGGATAGCAAATCTACCCCCTTGCAAGCACCAGTGCTCCTGACTCCCATTTCCTCTAGAGCTTTGTGGTTGCTTGCCGGCCTTGTGCTAATGGGATTGAATTCCTGCTTTCCCCAATTGTCCCCAGTGTCTTCTCTTTGGTCCCCTCTTAGAGCGGCAGTCCCAGTGCTTCATTGGGTGACATCCTGGTGGTTTGTCCTGCCAGGATGGGAGCCAAACTTAGTTAGTTTAGCCCCCTCTCACACACTTTTGGGCTGTTGAGAATTTTAGGAGGGCTCAACTCTTAGGAGTTGAACAATGGGAAATTTTCAGTATGTACCCAGATTATTGGCTCAGCAATACCACCTGAATCTATGGCTCCTAACCTGTCTCATTGTTTCAAAGTGTAACTAGTCCAGCAAGTGAACCCCTCTTAAATATTAATTCTTGATGATCTTTTGGATAAAAAAGTCTGTATCAGATGACCCTCAGATTACGTCTATTTATCTGTGTCTGTTGGTACATATAATCTAATCCTGCTGGCCCCCTGGGGCAGCTGTAGCCAACTTTTGATTGATGGTTTGATTCAAATCCTTCAATCCCAAAAGTTTTGGCAATGGCTTCCAGGATTTCTAATCCCCTGGCTGGGCCAGCGTCTTCCCAGCATTATAAAAACTACTGTGGCACTCAATACTGTTGCAACTGAACCAATGAGGATTCAGTATTTGGAATTGGGGAAGATAACAGTCCAATAGAAAGAACAGATTATAAGAATAAGGTATTGTTTATTGTGGAATTTTGTGATTAATATAACATATGGGGAAAGCCACAAGGGGGTGGCATAGTGGGAAGTTCCATGTAAGGTTCAAAGCCAAGGAATAACTTGTGTGGGGATCAGCAAGTCAAATTGGTAGCGCTCCTAATTAGGATAAAGTACCTGCCATTTGATATTGCCATCAGATTAATCCATGTCATTAGACACGTCAAGGGGAAACTCATTGAGCGCCCACTGTGTATTGTAAGATATGTTAGCAGGCAATACTGGAAGCTCAGTTGCAACACC
>QTSX02004290.1:0-74793 GCA_014839935.2 Entomophthora muscae
TGGGATAGCAGAAATTTGAGATGGCGTATTTCAAGATGGCATTTTTTGAGATGCTGTTTTTGAAATGACGTGTCCTACCTTAAATTTTTTCAAAAAATTAATATTTTATTCATTATGTTTTATTAAGTTCCTCAAATCAAAAGTGAGGAAATTGAAAATTGACTTTTTAGATCTAGTCACACTTTTTATAAGCTTATAAATTTTAAATAATCAATAAAAACTTTTGAAATTCCTCATGTAGATTCTTTAAGACCTGATATTTAAATAAAAAAGAAACAAAGTTTTTTGGTAGGTTTTTATTTTATTGAAAATTTAATAAATTGGTGTGTTTTGGAGGCAATTTCAAAAAACATTAAATTAATATAATATTGTACTATGTTTCCTTATGTTATTTCAGCAGACAAAATTGAAGTGCCCAAAAAAAAGTTCAGAAATCAAAGTGCCTAAATTAAAGTGCAATAAGCTCTTGTTTTTTTGAAGGTTTCTTCTTTTCACCTCTCATTCCTCCTCAAAAAGAAGTTTGTTTGACCCCTTGGCTGCGCCAGGGGCCAAAAAACTTTTAAAAAATTTCTGCGTCGTCAAGAGGGTGGATTATATAAAATCTGATACCAAGTAGAAAAAACTTTCTTTTTTCTTCTCTTATCCTTTTCTTTTCTCTCTCCTTTCTTATCCTCAATTATCCTACTATCCTCTTTCCATTCTAACCCTTGATTATCTTCTATTATTCTCTCTCCATTATTACCCTCAATTATCTTCTACTTTACTCTTTCCATCCTTACCCTTGATTATATTCTATTATCCTCTCTCCATTCTTACCCTCAATTATTTTCTATGATATCTTTTTACTATATATATTAGAGTAAAATAAGATGTATAAAATGTTTCTTTTTGGTATACAAATTTGCTCTATATATATCATTTTTAGTGGAAGTACAGTGTTTTTAACATAATAATGTTCAAGTTTTCATTTTATGATATGTAAGTGGCAGATTCTTGATATCTTTGAATATTGTCACTTATTATAAATAAGATATAAGACTGTACCTTTTATTAAGTATAAAATTTTTAGTAAAGCTTTGATAAGAAAGAAAATTAATTTATATTATTTTAATTATAGACCTCTATAATTTTTATCATTGAAATAAGATCACTAATAAACCAAAATACCTAAAATCATATGCTTGTATCTTGCAGGAAAAATCCTTTATTTTGCTTATACTGAAGTATTATTACAGCTTTACATAAGCTGGAAATCAAATTAGCTTTTTTAATTAAACTTATAGTTTATAAAGCAGTTTTTTGTGTAGTCTCATATTTTATATTTGATTGAATACAGTTACATATAAAATCTAGTCTAATTTTGCTTTTGAAACTAAAATAATTTTTCTTTTAAAAACAGCCAATTTAAGAATATTTTTATTATCTAGCATATATTTTCTATTGCAGAAATAAATTTTTGGGGTCTCTTTAGTCTAGAAAAAATTAAAAATATATAGTTTTATATATAAACTTTATTTTATTCTGCTTCAAAATTAACCTCTGGAAAATCAATTTTTGCACTTTGATCTTTGATATTTTCAATTTTTGCACCCTACATAGTGTTTCAATCTTTGCACTTTTTGGGGGTCCCATTTTCAATTTTTGCACTTTCAACCTTAGGAACTTTGACCTAAGGAACTTGCCCTCTAAAATACATGATCTACATATAACCCATGAAAGTGAATATCTTTTAATAAATATGTACTTTGGGTAAAACTTGGCATACTGACTCAAGAATGAATTATTTTATACTTGGACAAAACATATACATGAATAAAACAAGTTGCTCATGATACTAAGATTGGGTTGGTTTATGCGCTCTAAAATATATGATCTACATATACAGTAGTTTTAAAAGCTAAAGCAACAACCAAAAATACCTCAGATTTAAACAAAACAATTTCAGATTCAAACAAGATCCAACTATCAGGTTGAAATATACACTCTGTTAACAGGGATTTTTGGTGTTAATGGGCAAAATGGGTCAACACAGCAAAGAAGTGCTCACATGCAAAGCAAAAATATTCAAAATACAATCTGAAATACATTGATTCACAAATAAAATGGTGTGAGTTGACTTTTGGTGTACATATGTTTACTATGTGAATTTGTGACAAAATACACCCAAGCACAGTGAGTCAAAACTCAAACCAAAACTGAAACACAATAGCAACTCACTATGTAAACAAAATCACTCAAATGTTGTGTGCAATGAACTGTACTCAAGAATGACACCAAGGTATCTAAAATAAAACACACAATCTGAGACATAAGTTTTAAAAATATTGTGTTGGGTGCTTAATTTGGCATAAAATCTAAGAAAATGGGTGGATAATATTTTGAGTATTCTAAAATGGGCATCATAAAACCAAAAACAACTAAATAAGAAATAAAAAATCTATAATTGGGATATGGGGGAAACAATATTAATCAAGTATCCATATTCAGATAAAAGCAAAAATTAAATAGTGACTTAATTAAGTTTTATTTGATATTTTATTAAATTCTCAAAATGGAAGGAACACAACAACAGACTAATTGCACCCGTTGTGTGCCGCAGTTGCAGTTGCCCCTGCGGGTCAAAGAACAGAGTTAGTGCAACCCAAGCGGCTACTCAGGAAGGAGATGGGAGAGGAGAGTTCAATAGTGACGCTGCACTGACACAGACAGTACAAAGATCACAAGATGCTAGGGTGCAGAGCATCAACCCTTGGGTCCCCAAGCTGACCCAGAAGCCCACCAAGGTGACCACACCAAAAACAGTCAGAAACAAGGAGGAAGAAATTACTTTGTATGTGTTTGACGCTGTGTATCTCCAAGAGTTAGTCCCGTCAGCCATGCTGGAGAAGGTTAAGCCTGTGCTTGAACTAGCTACAAGCCTTATGTCAGTGATGGCAGCCAGGAAGAAGACAAGGAGCCTGAGTTCTACAGAACTGATGAGAGACAACTGGTGTTAAAGAAGATTTCAGCCTTCTATACTAAGGTGCCTATGCCTTGCAAGCCAGTCTCCAATCAAGATCTAGATTCATCTGAGCCCACTTAGCGTGCTCAGAAGCGCATCCCTGATATCAAACACATCATCCTGCTCAAGCTAATGCAGGAATCTGGTGATTACAAGGTAGCTGCGGCTCTTGTTGGGATGGATCCCAAGTACGCCTCCAAGACCTTCAACAAATTCATCAATACTGGCTGAGTCCTTGTTACAGAGAAATCCTTGTGTGTTTCCACCATGCTCACCAAGGAGCACAAATGGGCAATCCACCAGTGGATAACCTGAGATTGCCATCTTGAACTGGTAAATATACAGGTCATGTTTAAATCTACTTTTAAGGTTGAGGCTTCAATTTCCTTTTACTACCATCTGGTAAAAGGAATGTAGTTTTTATGGAAAAAAAAACTTGGGGTATTCCCTTATAATAGAAACAGTTCTTCCAACATTGACATCCAGAAAAAAAAATCTCAGGTGCGTACACTACCCTCAAAGCCAAGGGGATAGTCAAATTTTACTATATTGACAAATCAGCATTTGTCTTGTTCATGTGCAATGCATATGGGTATGTCCCCAAAGGCTCAAATGATGGGGTAGCTTGGCATTCTGCAGTCTGCACCACAGCATATTCAATAGTGGCTCTCCTTGATTCAAAGGGGGTCAAGCTCTATCAAATGATACTAGGCTCTCACAACATCTGTGCCTTTCTAGCATTCCTCTGATTGGTCTAGGAGCACCTGAGGCGCACAAAACCGGGATTCACCAACATAATTGTGCTGGACAATGTTGGTCTCCATAAGGTGGCTGATATTCTTGAGGAATTACCAATGATTGACACTAGCATTGCAATGGGCCCCAGCAATTGGCCACGGCAAATTTGCGCCTTCTCTTCCTCTCTGTCTATTTGCCCTTCTTAAATCCCATTGAGGATTTTTTGGGTGGCTCAAGCAAGTTGTCAAGCGAGGGACCCCAACTGAGACCGGGGACCTATTTGATTTGCTGCAGGCAGGGATCCATACCTTTCCAGCTGAGACAGTGGCCAAATTCTATGGCCACGCTGATTTGTTCATCCCTGTGTGCCTTGCCAAACAGCCAATCAATTAAAGGCTTAGCTTGTCTGACTTTTTTATATTCTCTAATTTACTATTTAAGATTTATTAATTATCATTTTATATTAAGAAGCTTCTAAGCCCACAATCACATTCAGCGGGACCATCAATAAAGGTTTGTAATTTATTTATTTTATATTTTTTTATTATGGCATCTGAGGCTATCCCAATCACTTGATACTTGATTACATGATATATTTATATCACTCTTATCAAATAAATATAAAAATGAAATTAAAAAAATTAAACATAAAATGTACAAATTAGAAGTATAGTTTATTAAGGTATATTATTATGCTCTTATGAAAGCCGTCTCCAGGATTTATTTTGAAATTTTTTTTGCTAAAATAAAATTTAAAAAATTATTATAAATAAAAATAATCTAAAGTGTAAATAGATTTAATGAAATTAGAATATATTAGGAGCACCTGGAATATGTTCTTTGGTATGTACCCACCCAGCAATAGAGATGCTGCACAACCTCCACTGTCACACTGTAGACAGTGGATACACCCTGATTAAAATTTTCACAGCAGCTGGTAAAAGGGAGTATTGTTAAGTGAGAATGCGGTAGCAGCTTCTCTGGTGGGGCTGAAACCCCATAGATTCCCGCCAGGACCAGGGCGTCTTGGATTACGTGATCAAACAAGTTGTACCTGGAGGTTAATTTCTTCCTGTTCAATGAGAGCCAGGCCTTTTTGATCCCAAGAAGGACCCTGTCTAGGTACTCTACGCTGGGGCCCATCCCAAAGAAGAAAAGATATGTCAGTTAAACCACAAGGAAGCCTTTGCCCAGCAAAGGCTTCAGTAAACTTGCACAGCTTCTTATATACTGTGCTTATTTTCTTCTTGTATTTGGGTTTAGAAAAGGTCAGCTCCATGACTGCAGGGACCCCTGTCTTATCAGCGCTCCAGGCCAGCCCATAGTTGGTAAGGAGGATTTTGGTTTTCTTGACGGCTGTTGCGTCTGCAACAGCCAATTTTCCAACCTTGCGCCTGAAGTTCTCCAGCAAGTAAGAATGTGTGTGCTCCAACAGGAAGCAGAAGCAAGCAGCCACATGGGCCTGGCCCATCTCTGGTATATTCTTAAATGGGAGCGTTGCCAGGACGTCCCAAACAAGCTCAGTGGAGTTTACATAGTAAACTCCACTGAGGGATACTGGATCCAGGTGGACCAATTGGGCATCCTTGTAGGCAGTAACTGCCCACTTGGATGCCCCCTTTGCATGTGTCAGACCAGATAGCACTTCCCTTGTCATTGGGAAGGACCCGTGAATTCTGTCTTCAAGCTCCTGCAAGACAGGGGGGACAGAAACATCTGCTTGGCCACATGATTGGCGTAGTTGGCATAAAACATGGCAGGGATAAAGGGGACCAGGACCTGGAAAATTTCACCATCTATATTTTCTAAAAAAAGGTAAGAATTTTGAATTTTTATTAATTTTGTTTTTTAGGTTACCTTCACATGTTTCCTCTTTTCCCACAGCCCTGGCTGGCTTGGCCATTCTTGGCGCAAGCAATTGCACTGGAAATTCTGTGTCCTTGGTTCTGGATTTCTTGGCTGGCTTAAGATGTGCATAAATCTCAGGGTTGTTGACCCATACAGACAGCGCAGAGAGGGCAAAGGACTTGAATTGAAGGCCTTCCACAACGGTCCTCTGGACATTTAAAAGGTGTCCAATTGTTGTTTTGGAGGTTTCTGGCATCTTGGCCTTAAGTGCCTTGGCAGACAACTTGTCAATATTGTCCCCTGTAAGGATGGCAGCCTTTACTTTTGCCGTGACCTTGCGGTCAATGTCTTTGATTTTGGAAATTGCCAAGTTGAGATCTTTCAAAAGCTTCTTCAATTCTTTCATTGATTTTTTGATAACTTTTCCATATGTTTTTATACTTTCATCCCAATAAATTCTGTGTTATTCTGATACTATTACCTCTTTATTTATTCCTGTTTTTCCCATTTACTACATTATCCCATTTTTTACTCATTGTGTACATGTTTTACGCTCAACTCAATATGTATTGTTTGCTTTGTGTTGGAATTGCTTCCTTAATTGCCATATTATTTTTAGCACTTAAACACAGCTTCTTGTGAAAATTTTAACAACAATTTGGTGATCAGCTAAATTTTATTTAGAAAATTATAGGTTAATTGTGTTTAGATATATTTGTTGCTGATCCAAATTCAAAACCTTAATGGTAAACTTTAAGCCAATCAGGAGCCATGTGATAAAGTGATTGTTGTGACATAAAGGGTCATTCAATAATTCTTTGACACATGTGCGCTAATTAATATGATTGGATGGTTACTTTGCCACAGTGGTAATGGCGCATAATGGCAAAGCAACCAGCTAATCATATTAATTAGCGCACATGTGTCAAAGAATTATTGAATGACCCTTTATGTCACAACAATCACTTTATCACATGGCTCCTGATTGGCTTAAAGTTTACCATTAAGGTTTTGAATTTGGATCAGCAACAACTTTATCTAAACATGATTAGCATATAATATTCTAATTCAAATTTAGATGATCTCCAAATCATTGTTGATATTTTCACAAGGGGCTGTGTTTAAGTACTAAAAATAACTGTGTTCTGGATCTAGATACTTGGCATAGTATATATATGATTTTATAGAAATAAACTGAACATACAGAATAAAAATAACTATAAACAAAGAGAAAAAGAACAATTGAAATTCAAAATAAAGATAATATAAATAGAAGATGTTTGGTGACATGAAGTTTATTGGGGGCAGGGAAGAGAGATGCCTAGTAGGCAGAATAGTGCAGGAAGGAAGCGTAGAGCCAGTGTTTGCCTGGGGGTCTGTGATTGGGTGGGTGGGGCTGGAAGATGGGGGGTAGTGGTGGCAGGAGAATTTTGCATGATGGCTGCCATATACCACTCATGGTACTCCTCATTGGTCATTGCCGTGATTGGCTGGTAGGTGGCAGTGGCACAGGGTGGGAGGCGCTAGACCTTCTGTGATTGGTTGCCCATATTCACATGAAAGACAATTTGGGCAAACAAGTCTGCCACCATCTGACAACCAAAGAGAGACTTGTGGTTGAGGACCCAAGATAAAGATCATTAAAAGCCTGAGGGCGCCGCTCCTGTACTGTGTCTCCAATGTTGAAGAACACAACATCACCCAGATGGATATCTGCATGGCCAGTGGGGTAAACTGAGGCCTGGTGCCCGCGTTCCTGAATGGCCTCAAGGGCAGTGGAGCTATCCTCCATCTGGTAGCTCAAGAAAACCCAGCAAAGGGAATTTGAGCTATCCCAGGAGTCAAGTAATCCACCAAGGATGTGGCTGTACTTGTAGCCATTGGTGAAGTCTGGGTTTGTCCAATAATAGACAGAACCCTTGGCTGAAACAGCCAGAACCACATCAACTAATGTCCTCTTCTTGATCTTCTTCCTTCTATTCTTGGCAGCGGCTCTTCCTTGCTCACTGAAATTGTCAAAAGCTATTGATAGCTTGTAGTAGGAAATGAAGATGATGTCATCTGTTAGACTATTCAAGCATCAGACCAGGGTGGATTTGATGGCAGGGTCATACAGGGAACCCTCAGCACTATTCCATTGGTTGTTGACAACATTGATAAGAATCTGTATTGAAGCCACCTTTCCATGCATCCAGAGCTGCACCATGCGCTCAGACACCCAAATGCCATGGTGCACAAGTTGCTTATAGACCTGGGTCAAGGAAAGCTATGGGTCCCGCTGAAGGAGGTCAGGCATGATTGGATACGCCTTGCTGATTTGGGACTTGGGGGCCTTCTTAGGCTTCTTAGCTGTACCAATCAGATTCCCCCTGTTCATCAGGTTGATAAATTCCTGCATGATGTAGCCCAGGTAAATTGCAATTGACTGGCTATCTGGTCCCAGGACAGGCCACGCAGATTGAGTGCCACTATTTCCTGAAGAATCTGAGCAGTAATTATTCTGCGTTTGGGGCGCTAGGCCAGAGGAGCTGAATCCTGATTGGCTATAGGGGGCAGGTTGAGTGGTGACAGCAATTTTTTCCAAATTGAGGTTGCTATCCTGATTGGTTGGCTGGTAGGCAGCTTGTGTAGGGGTGGGTACAGAAGCAGAGGTAGCGCTGGGCGCAAATTGACTATTGAACAGGTCAAAGCCATAGGGATTGGGGGTCAGGTACAGGTCAGCTTCCTTGTTACCTGCATCAAAGGCCTGGGTGTAAGCAGGCCTCTCCATGTTATGAAATTTGCCTCCATTGAAGCTGGCTTAGCTGCTGCTGGCTTGGTTGCCGGCGCTGTCAAAAATATTGCAGGTGAAAACCATCTTAAAATAAAACCTAGGATAAAATCACTAAAAGTAGAGGCTTAAAAGTATATGATTTATTTTTATTATAATCATCATTTCATATCTGGAAGGTTCTCAAACCATTTTATATAAATCAGGAGCCATAAAAATGAATAGAATGACTCTGTTCCTAAATTGAATAGCTGTTGATTGGCTACTAAACTGTTATTTTTCTATTTTAGGCTGTGATAATACACATCTTGCGTGACTTCATTTTGTTTTGTGCTTGTGGGATCTCACTTCCTGATTGCTCAAATTTTGTTTCATTTTAGTCCTTCTGTTGGTGCCTCATATGAATCCTGATTGGATTATAATATACTCCAGAACAGCATCTATTCATCTCACTTGTTGTGTCAGTTCATTTGGTTTGTGGTTTAAACAATACTGCTTGATATTTGATATAATTTTGTATAATGGGCTAGTAAATTTTTTGTTTTTTACTTGACAGTATATTTATTAACCAATTTTTTTAATTATTTGAATCTTGAATCTTGTGTGACTTGGATTTTGTTCTAATCTGAAATCTTTTTGTTTAAATCTGAGGTATTTTTGGTTGTTGCCATAGCTTTTAAAACTACTGTAATCAGTGAAAGTGGATATCTTTTAATAAATATGTACTTTGGGTTAAACTTGGCATGCTGATTAAAGAATATATCACGTTTTACTTAGAAAAAAATGTTGTTCATTATACTGAGATTGGGTTGGTTTACACGCTCTAAAATACTGTAGATTCAGAACCTGCTGGGAAGAATTCAGGATTGCGCAATTTTTTTGCATGAACTCACCAACTTAATGGAGTGATTTTCATCCCAGAACAACTTACTTTTTTATATAAAGGGATTAAAAATATTCCAGTAAGTTGGTGAGTTTACGCAAAAGAATTTGACAATCCAACATTTTTCCTACAGGTTCTGAATCTACAGTATATGATCTACATATAACCTGTGAAAGTGGTTTCTTTTAATAAATATGTACTTTGGGTCAAACTTGGCATACTGATTCAAGAATAAACCATGTTTTACTTGGACAAAAAATGATGTTCATGATACCCAGAATAGGTTGGTATATACAGTAAATATACATAATATCAATATCAAATGAATAATGGTGCTTGAAGCTTATAAAATATCAAAAGTAGTAATCAAGATATATTTATTTGAACTCTATTAGTTACAATAGAATAGATATAGTTTATTAGGAAATTCTATTGGTATAAAAAAGGCTGGGATAATTACAAGGAAAACATGGCGGAATTAGAGGCAATGATCAAGAAATTAGACACAGTGGTGGCCAAAATCAAGGAGGTCAATCAAAAGGTGAAGGACATTGTGATGATCCACATGTTTGATGGTTTTGCAGGCAGGGCTAATATTGGACAAGCAAAAGTTTGGTTGTTTGTTGAAGGTGAGCCTAGTAGGTAACAGAGGGCTGCTAGGGGTAAGTAGGGTGAGCCTAGTAGGTAACATGGTCTACTAGGGTAAGTAAGGCCTGCCTAGTAGGTAACATAGGACTACCAGGGGCAGATGTTGCCTGCACCCAGCAGAAGAAATTGGCTGCTTTGGACTATAGTGCTTCACCTTGCAGGAAACTGTGGCTGCAGAAGGGTGAAGACTGAGATAGCAATCAGGGAACCTTGTCTGTCTGGGGGGAGTAGGTTTTGGACCTCTGGCAGATAATGCAGGCTGCCAGGGAGGGGAAGAGCTTTGAGAGCTCTACATACCCTAATACACTTACAGGAGGTCTGTGAGCAAGCACCCTACCTAATGAACTGGTAGGGTGTCCTTGTTTATACCCCTATGGGAGCTTTGGGGGAACCCAAAGTGAGCATTGGAGGGTATAGATTTGCTCAGAGGTGTCACCAAGGCGACTTGCTTGGGGAAGCAAGCTGCAGAACTTGGTGTGATCAGGCCTCTGGGAAGTAGAGCTGATTGCTCTGCAACTGAAAGCCCAGACTTAATCACCTGAGTGAGTAAAGACAACACATAGACATTGATCTATGGTTGAATGGCCTAAGTAGATTGCTACTTGCAAAGGCCCAGTCAAACGCCAGTTCAATGTAGACTCATGCCTGGGTCTACAAGTTCTGGTAATGGGGAATGAGATAAAGAACTAAGGTTATTCACAGAATTAACAGAGAAAACTAGCAGGAGGGACTGTTTGGTCACAGTGAAGGCTAGTTGATAACTGTTAATTCATATTGAATTGTGGGAACTAATATGGTTCAGTGTGTAGGAGGAACAAAGGAGGTTCCTAGTGAGGATTTGTTGAGGAACTGGTTGAGGAGAAGTTGAAGGACAGGAAGATTTTGAATACAGGACTAGCTGATCAAAAAGTAGGATGGCCAAAGGACCAGAGGTTGGTATTGAAGAACTAAAGAGCTGAGAGGATGAACTAGCTAGACTGGATGCAGAGGCTGGAAGAGCTGGTTTTAGTGACTTTTGAGAGGAAATATAGATAAAAAGAAGCAGTTAAAGAATAATTAAATACTGCCTGATTATGATTAAAAAAGGATTAAAAATCATAAAAATGAAAAATAAAGAGAGGGAAAAATAAAATATAGTTTGTTAGAACTATATGTTATTTTAAAAAGAAGAATTGAAGAGGAAATAAGCTAGAAATAGGCTGGAAGAAGAACAGAGAAACTATGAGGGCAAAAGAGCAAATTTTGCCAAGAACAACTAGGAGAGGAAAAAGGACGAGCCACAAGCAGGTTCAAAGTTGCAAAACGTTCAAAGAAACAAGGAGAAACATGGAGAAACGTTGAAAAATCAAGGGGTCAAAATTTGCCTAAGTAAAGCATATGTGGAAGCGCTTGAGATTTGCCAGGGAAACGTGACAGAAATTACAGCAAAACTGTTTGAAACATGGAGCAGTTGTTTACCTGGAGCAAGACAGCCTAAAGTTTGAACCAGTGTCAAGGACGGGTCATCTGGGGAAACCTTTTTGGCAAACCTGTTGAATCAAGGCGTGTGATTGGCTGCAAGCCAGAGTCTATTTGATCAGTGTTTTAAGGGCTTTAACTTAAGAGTTAAAGCCTAAAAAATGAGGAGCAGAAGCAGAAAATTCAGGGCTTTCATTGGCTGAATTAAGTTTAAAGGTTTAATATATTATAAAAAGGAGAAAACAGGATAGTTTAAGCTTTGAAGAACTAGATTTCTAAGAGAGGTTTTTGGTCTAAAACAAGGGGCTATAAAAGGGGGAGCTATCTGAGACTCTTCAGGGATTAGATGAAGTGGATTACAAAGGCACAAGAGCTATAGAAGAAGCAAAGGATCAAGAGTAGGAAGCCAGAGCTAGGAACAGACCGCAGGAGCCCAAGATGGGAACACAGGAGCCTAAGACCAAGGTGCAGGAGCACAAGCCCAAAGTGCAGGAGCCCAAGACTAAGAAGCAGGAGCCAAAGACCAAGTATAAAGGGTCCAAAATATTGTTAGAGGACTACAAGTATTGGCAAATCCATATTGTTTCCTTAACCCCCCAGGCCATATACCAGAAGGTTTCTAAGGGGATCTTCCTTCTGAGAGTGAATAAAAGCCCATTTTGACCCCTATACATATTTCTGAGATACATTTCCACTTACTAAAGAATGACAACCCCTTCCAGGTGGTCCCTGGCTACAATCCAGGACACACTTGGGGACTGGTGGACAGGAACCCCACAGACATGCTAAAGGAGGTGATGTTAGAAGGCAACAAGCTTGACAGACTTACTATGAAGGCCATGAAGAATAAGATACCCAATACTGCCAAAAAAACTTGCAATAAGGCTCCTAAACATACAAAAAGATGTTCTTGCAGACCTACAGTTCAATCTACAGGGGTTTATGACCGCAGATGCGTGGTCAAAGGATCCCAAGGTGTTTGACCAACTAAAAAATAAAAAGAAACAGAAACCAACAGAAGACCAGGAACCAGCTAGTGACAAATCCCTTGAAGCAGCCCCCATCAAGGGGGCAACAGGTAAAGATATTGAAGAAGGTAAAAAGTAAAATATCAAATAAATAAATAAAAGGATTTTACTAACTTTTTTTATTTATAGAAGAAACAAAAAGAGTAGTCTGCCATTACCTAAAACCCTAAATATTGCAAACATTTTACAACAACTACGCCCCTCACATAGGGTATCAGCTGGTCCTGACATCAGCCGCCACCTCTGAGATGATTAATAAATTAAAAAATTATCCTATGAAACACAAGCAACTTATAGCACTCCAACCAAAGGAAGATGTCACTGAATGGTGGGTCTTGGAATTAGCCGCAACCCCAACCTGCAACCTGACCAGTACATTCCGGATATTGGCTTCCACAAGCTCTTTGTCATGCTTATCTGGGACTTTGCCAGCACCATGTCACATTGCAACTTACCTGAGATTGAGAGAGGACAAGAAGAAGTTCATTTCAATTACCTGCCAGAGTACACAATATCACACATCCTAAATTTTTTAAAAGAAAAAGTTACTGACCTTACCTTTAATTTGTCTGCTGTCCTGCCCGCTGTTGTGGGCATCTTCAAAGACTTTGGGGCCTCCTGGTGCTCCAAAGAGACTGGAATACCACCAACCATGAAAAAACCCTTTACTACCACATCCCTTAAAAATAAAATAACTACCCTATACAATAAATTTGTGAGCTCTCAACCCTTTTTGTGGGGCAGAGACTTCACTTAATTTTTTACCTAGGTCTTGTTGTAATGATGGGAATAAAATTAAAAGCACAAAACCTGTCTGATATAATAATAAAAATGGATGAAAATTTCCATTCACTAGATGGAAAAATTTCCCCTGGGTACAGCTCAATAGAGCATGTTCTTCAGGATGCAGTTATTTTTGCCATCACATATGGGATGGCAGCTCCACCAGAAAATATCCTCCTGGCCAATAGTATCACAGTGCTCCTGTACTTAAGCCACTGCAATCTACTGTAGTACAGGGCCAATATTAACACACATTGTCAATATAAATTACTAGTCTATTTCAATACAATGTTCTGGAATTTTGCCGCTCCCACCCCCAATGAAAGTCTACACCCAAATTACTATTTTTAAATTTTATATATATAATTTCTCTACAGTATAATCTAATCAACTTATCTATATTCAATAATATATTCATGTAAAATAAATATTTCTGTTTGTTCATTCATTCATCTTTCTTGCTTTGTTAATTTTTATTACACACCAACAGTATATAATTGAAATAATAAAAAATTTGAAAGAAACTAAACTAAATAAAATTGTAATAATATATATATTTGTGTGTTATTTGTTTATTCCATTATTCATTGATATATTTAATTGGCTTTGCTTTGTAAATTTTTATTATACCTGACAGTATACATATAGAATCACAGAAATAAAGCCAAAATAAATTAAGCTAAATAAAAAAATTTAAAATAAAATACAAAAAAAAATTGGAACAGCAAAGCCTTTAATTGATTGGCTGCTTGAAAAGGCTCCCAGGGAGAAACAAATCCGCATGTCCATAGAATTTGGCCACAGTTTCAGCTGGGAGGGTATGGACATCAATCTACAGCAAGTTGGACAAATCATTGGGCCCAGATGGCACCCCTTTCTTGATCACTTGCTTGAGCCAACTAAAGACCTCCTCAATGGGATTTAGGAATGGCAAATGGGGGGAGAGGAATAGAAGGTGCAAATTGGACATGGCCAATTGTTGGTTGGCAATTTCAACACCAGGATCAATTACTGGGAATTAATTGAGAATATCTGCCACCTTTTAGAGTCCAACATTGTCTAGCATAATGACATTGGTGAAGCCTGGGCTTTTGTGCCTCAGGTGCTCTCAAACCAATTAGATAAATTTGAAGAAGATTGTACTGTTGTGGGAACCCTTGATAATTTGATATAGCTCAATACCAAGGAGACCAATAATAGCTACTATAGAGTAAACAACAGACCAGACAGTTGCATGCAAGGGCATGCTGTTCCTTTTGCCTTTAGGGATATACCCATATTTGTTTCTCATGAAGGACACAAAGGAGGACTTGTCAATGTAATAAAACTTTACTGTGCCCTTCTCCTTGAGAGAAGTAACTGTCTCAGTGCATTTATGCTGGTAGACCACATTGTCTGGGTTATTTCAATTGTACAGAGATATCCTGAGGCTTTCTTCCAGGAGAATTGCAATTTCTTGACTGTGTGGTAGCAAGTGAAAACCAAAGCCTGGATTCCAAAAATGGACTCAACCACCAACTGAATATTTTCCAGTTCAAGATGGCAGTTACTCTCCATCCACTGTTGGATGGCCCACATGTGTTTCTTAACCAATAGGGTTGGTTCACAATTATATTTCTCTGAAAGGAAAACAGTACCTGTTTTCACATAAGTTGTGCAGAGCCTATGGGCAGATTTTTCTGAGATCCCAATAATGGCTGCGGCCTTCCTGTAGTCAAGTGTCTCCCCCATGAGTCTCATAAATGTCTCTCAGGTGGAATTGAGGGTGAAATTGTACTTGGCCTTATTGGAGGCAGGCACAGACTCATTCAGATTGGGAACAACACATGGCATAGGCACTTGGCTGTAGAATGCAGCAACCTTTTTGAGCACCTTCAGCCTTTTTGTGGTTTGGAAAATCTGGTTGGCTTGTCCTTGTCTCCCCCTTCAGAATCACTCATGTAAGGCTTGTACGTGGTATCTAGCACAGGCTTGTACTTCTCCAGAAGGGTTGCCAAAAAAACCATCACAGAGGTAGACAGGGTCATACACCAAGGACACCCTCTTGGTGGTGGTGTTGTTTACCGTTTTGGTGATGATGACCTTAGTGAATTTCCGGGTTGGCTTCTGGACCCAAGGGTTGATACTCTGCACCCTTACAGTTTGTGCTCCTTGAACTGGCTGTGTCAGTGCAGCGTCACTATTTATCTCTCCTCTTTTCCTTCCTGAGTAGGTGCTTGTGTTGCACTGACTCTGTTCTTGGACCCTCAGGAGGCAACTGCAACTGCAGCACACAACTGGTCCATTGTTAATTATTTGTTGTGAAGCTTCCATTTTGGTATACAAGTAAAATAAAATTAGAAAAATTCATCTATATAATTTATTTATTATAATTTTATCTCCATATTTAGTATCATGAAAGCTTGTAGTCACTACCTTTTTTCAAATTAGATTTTTAGATTTCTATATTAATCATTTTTGGTTGTAAATGTGCACTGTTGATTATAAGTTTGGATAAATTTGTTATTTTCATTGATTCTAATCCCAAAACAGATACTTTTAATATTTATTTCCTTTTCTTATTATAGATTGTATTCTTAATTAGGATGATCTTGTAACAGTATTATAGATTCATTCAAGTGTTTTGATATTTATGTTGTCAGTTTCAGTTGCTATTGAAGCTTGTTGTTGGATCAAGTTTGTAACTTTAGTGACTGAGTTTCATGTGTTCACAAAAAAACATAGTAAACATAGTAGATGTGTTCTGTGACTGAAACTCATTTGTTCTGGTTTTTGGTACACTTTTTGTTGAATTGTTAAGCATTTGTCCCTAGTTTAAATAGGCCATTGTATGACTGGAAATTTTTGCCAAATAGCGCACATTTTCTGTAGAATTATATTCTATTTAGATCTAAAAGGTTGAAATTTGTTGTGTGGATGAACCTGTGTGTTCTAAACTTACTAATATATGTTTATCTCATCAGGTTTGAGAACTTTGTATCAAATTAAAGATTATCTGCTTTGTAATCAAATGTTTTTACTATGTGGCTGGTAATTATATCACTGCATAGACTAGTAATTATATGATGTGTATTTGCTATAATTAATAGGTTGATAATAGTGATTATACAGCAGTAATTAGTCAGATCTACTCACAATGACTTGCTGTCTTTGGTGTGAATTAATTAACGGCAAAATTTAATTAATATAATTGATAAGGGTTCTATTAACGGCAGAGAAACTTCTAAATACAGGAAATGATGTCTGGGTATAAAGAGTTGATCATCTGGTTCCCAGTTGAACAAGTATAGCTTGTATCTGGTTTGTACAGATTCTACAGGGTTTTGGCGCCAGAAGCTTGGAATGCTTCAAGCCAAAACAAGGCATTTAACCAAAGGGAATCAGGTGATTCTAGGATGAATTAGGCACATTCTCATAGGTTGAGAAGTGTGAAGATCTTTTAGATAAAGATCTGGATTGAATGACACTGTTGTGTCATAGATCACATGATAGGAATTCAGGTGTGATTCTGGAACTGGAGGGGTTTTCAGCCAATTATACCCCAATTGGTATACAATGAAAACATGATAATAATTAATAAAGATCTTTTCATTGTGACAATGGTTACTTTCCCCTCAATCATTCTATGTTTTTGTCTTTTAACTGAAAGAAGACTCCATGTAATGAAAGATATGGGTTGTAGCCAAGACTATGGGAAGTGAAAAGCGTGGAAGTGATTACCAGATGGTAACAAGATTAACGCCAAGATTGCTTGCCTGGAATCCAAGCTTATTGAAGCTCATATAACAGATTCCCTGTCAAACTGTAAAAGAGTCAGACCGGGATAATGTTGAAGCAAGAATAAATTTCTAGATCCTCTATTTGACCCTGTTTTTTTGACACCAGGTATATGGTTTATGTTCATAAGTTACTTGGACATCTTCATGACCCAGCGTAATTGTCTGCTGGTCATCTGCTGTTTTCTGATGATAACAGACAGCACCATGCTGTCAGTATACAATGTAATATGGCTCCCTAGTATATAGTATTTGCACTTGTACAACTCTCTAATTACAGCTAGCACTTCTTTGTTATAGATTCTATAACATAGGTCTGGGCTACTAAACAACTTGCTTGTGTACTCAATAGGCTTAAAAATGCCTTCAAATTCTTGGGCAAGGACTCCCCCTGTTGCTTCTCAGAGGCATCAGTAAAAATGGAGAGCTTCTCCTAAAAACTTGGGTGGATCAAGATAAGCTCTTTCATGAGGTACTCCTTCAAGGTCTGGAAAGCAACATCTTTTTCAGGGGTCCATTTAATCTCTGTCCCCTTGTGTAGTAACTTAGACAGAGGCCTAGTAATATTGCTATATTTCTGAATAAAGTGTTAGTATTACCCACAGTACCAATAAAAGACTTTAAGAAGGCTACATTGGTAGATAAAAGCCACTGTGAGATTTTTAAGAATTTTTTAGTATCATGGTGTACTTCTTCTGCGTCCGCTACATGTCCCAGCACATGAAGCTTTGTATGGAAAAGCAGCAGCTTGGATTCATGAAAGAGAGCTGGGCCTTAAAATTATGACTGAAGACTTTTATAAATTTTTTTATATGCTCTTCAAGAGTGGCAAAAAATAATGTGAGGTTGTCTAGGTAGATGACCATATTTTTTACAGGAGATCAGTGAATATAGAGCTCATTGCACGTTGAAAGGTATGTGGGGCTCCACAGAGTTTGAATCACATACATTTGTATTGATAATGAACTTGTTTAGTTATAAAAGCTGTCTTAGCAATGCTTTTAGGCTCCATCTCCAGCTGGTCTATCCAGAGAAAAAATATTTAATGTTGATGAAATACTTGGAGCCAGCATACACTACCAAGATCTCACTGATCAATGGTAAAGGATGATTATCCAATTTGGTAGCTGAGTTAAGTGGTATATAATTAATGTACATACATAAATTGCTGTTTTTCTTAGACATAATTACACCAGAAAAGACCAGGGTGAAGTAGTTGGCATCATAATTCCCTTGGAAAAAAAACAACTTGATTCTTGTTTGATGTACTCCTTGTACTTATTGGTTAAATTTAGTAAAGTGTTTTGTGGAATGGCTTTGCAGTTCCATCTTCAATAACATGTTTATATAGATTTGCAGGTAGTGAGGGATCATCTTTATAATGGAAGAGGTCCTTGTAGTTAGTCATTAAGGCAGAAAGCTTTCCCTTGTTGCAACTTAGTCTCCAGACTTGCCTGCCAACATATCTTATAATACACAGGGGGCGCTCAACAAGTTGCCCCAAGATGTATCTAATAGCATGGATCAATCTGATGGTAATATCAAATTGTGGGCACTGTCTCCTAATTAGGAGCGCTACCAATTTGACCTGCTGATCCCCGCACAATTTATTCCTTGACTTCAAACCCTACATGGAACATGCCTCTATGCCACCCTCTTGTGGCCCTGTGGCTTTCCTCATATAGTATATTAATCACAATATTCTACAATAAGCAACTTTTATTCTATTTACTATTATCCTTTCTATTGAACTGTTGTCTTCACTCAATCAAATACTGAACTATAATTAGTTCAGTTGCAACACCCTTATGGCTGGCAGTCAAATCCTTGTTCTAAATGGCAGACCAGTGATGGTAAGAAAGGACTCCCCTCCTCCTTCCAATAAATTGAGTAAAAAACATCAATAGGTACCAGCACATTATTGATCTCAACAAACCAGCTTTGATGTCTAAAAGAAATAGTGATGCTAAAGTTGCTTAATGCATAATGTCTTAATAGTTTTCTATAGCAGTTAGGCTCAAATATGGTTGAAGAGACTAAAACACGGGCACCACATATTTCTGCAGAGAGGTCATTTACAGCTTCTATGAGCTCTTATGTCTTCCTGTTAGCAAAGATAAATTTGTCTCTGACCTTGCTATATTCCTGTATTTCTAATGATCTTAGGAAGAACTTGGAGATGATGAGGGAGGTGGACCTTCCATCCAGGATGATGAATGTGGGGTGACCTTTGACTTCTCCATTGATGTGGAGTGCTATTTTTCTCACAATTGTGACCACTTCTTGGTTGTCCTTTAGTGCTTCTTCCATGAGAGCAAACTTGTGATGATTCACATGTGAGCAGGTTTACAGGCAGGGCTAATTTTAGCCAAGGAAGGAATAAAAAGGTAAATGTTGGTTGTGTATTAATATATATAGCCTGAGAAAATGAGGAGCACTGGTGTTAGCAGAGAAATGGTGATAGATTAGGTCTTGGTACATGATTTAAGATGGTGGTTAAGTGGTGAAAATTGAGGAGAGGAAACATGTAGGTGGTTGTTGTGTTTGGCTCCTGGGGACAACATCCAGGAGGACACAGCAGGAAATCTTTAAAACAAAAGATTTGAGGATCAAAGCTAGCCTTGGGTTAGCCTTCAGGGCGAAATTCAGGGCACATACCTTAGTTTCCTGGAATACAAGAAGAGGAGTTCCTTTTGAAAAAAAGGAAAGGAAAAAGATTGAAGAATATTAAAGCCATTACAAATATGGATAAGCTTGTCTTTATTAGAAGTAATTCTACTTAAATAGTAGACAAGGGTTGGTGATCACTTATTAGGTAGACAGAGTAGTTGGGGGGGCACATTGGGGCAAAGTCATACCAGGATCAGACAAGGGCAGGTATGGTATTCTGAAATGGATGGACATTGGTGTCAACCCATTTACAGAAGGCAAGGAATTTATGAAGTCAAAGGAAAAACCAACCAAATCTTTGCACATATCACTATTTGAAGGCCATATTAAAATAGCATTGATGGCATAATTTACAAAAGTGGTTGACTTTACCTAGGGTGACAGGATAAAGTTTCTCCCCATGATTGCCAAGTAGCTTTGAAGAGGTCTTTAAGTTTCTAGGAGAGATTGGATATACTCAGAACCATCATTGAGGTGGCTGTCTGGAGAAAAGGCTACAGAAATTGATGATTTAAAAGTTTTTGGAAGTAAATTTGGTTACTTTACAACTGAAAGATCAAACTAACTACTGGAGTGAGTAAAAACAGTAGCAAGGCATGATGATTGTCTGTTGCTGATGGCCTAAATTGTAGGTCACTGATGGGGGTAAAGTCTAAGTTGATTCACTTATGAAGACTTATTGCCTGAGTCTGAGGTGTTGACTGAAAGAAACTATCAGAACAGGGGAAAGACAATTGTGGAGAGCAGCAGAAAGAAGGA
The DNA here is from genome assembly GCA_014839935.2 of Entomophthora muscae. Lineage (NCBI taxonomy): Eukaryota > Fungi > Entomophthoromycota > Entomophthoromycetes > Entomophthorales > Entomophthoraceae > Entomophthora > Entomophthora muscae. The sequence continues at coordinate 20,363 of QTSX02004290.1, forward strand.
GCATAAGGACTAGAAAAAGGCTATCAGAAGAGACTGAAAACAGAGCAAAGTGGTCCAGAGAAATGAGCCAAGGTTTTGCCAAATTGATTTTCCAAGGTGGAAAGAAGTGAAATGTTTTGCTTTATTTATTAGTAAAATCAAGAAGGACTGTTGTTGAAATAGCAATAATAGTTAATTTATTAAGCTCCTAGGGAAGACAAAGGTATGTTGCTATGAGAGCTGAATACAAAGCTATTTTGGTGGGACGTTTTTCTTGGACTTAACTATATTAGTAAATATATGGGGGAAACTTTGAAGAGGACCAATAAAGTTGAAATATTATTCTACTATTTAAATTGTTTAATGTTGCATTCATGGAAAACTGGTGCTGGAACAGCAACCTGGTTAACACTTTGGTGTGCAAAGTGTTGACACTTTGAGCAGTTTGAGCGGTGGAAATTGATTTCCTAGTTGGATTATGGTGGATCTTCATAAATAGTCAAGTTTTGTGCTCTGAAATCATTGGTTGAGTTGAGATCATGTTTAATTATGAATATGATTAGTTTTATCCAAAAGCTTAAAGTATAAGTGAGAAAATAATGAATCAATACATTAAGCTTTAGAGAAAGTAGGTGTGTAAGCTTATTTTATTATGGGAAAAAGTAAGCACCAATAGACTAAGCTTTTGAAGAAAGTCATTATGAAGGCGTAAACATTGTGAACTAGGCACTATAAAGGGGGCTAGATGGAAAGCTGAGGAAGTCTTTCTAAAATCTTTAGCTTGCAAACAGGATCTTTGTTGGGTGCTTGATCTGCTTCTTGATGGTTATGCGTCTGATTGGTTTAGAATAATAAGATGTCTTTTAAAGCGTTAAGTATTTTCTAATAAGTAGATGATCAAAAGGACTCTAAAAAAGTGAAAATCAGAAGGGTTCTAAGGGGTTCTTCCTTCTGTTAATAAAGACTATCTTGAACCAAGTTCTCCCTTTGTGTCAAAGAAAATTCCCTAGTGATAGTAATTTTAGAGCTGGTCAAGAGGATCAGAAGAGGAAGATCTTTAGTCTATTCACTCATAGAAAACACTTGGTTGGTAAATAAGTAACACAGTGCTCATAACCTTGAGATACAGGGTATTATTATACTGAAGATTATCATGCAAAACAGCCCCCCTAGATGGTGGAGCTGCTTTGGTAGCTCATGTCTTGCTGTGAAATATGTTTTTCTTAGTTATCAATTGACAATGATGATTGGGGGCTTGATGAGTCCCTTTCAGAGTGTTTAAATAGCTCACTTTTATCCTTTCCTTAGAACAAGTATCCTATAAGATAACAACCCCAACCCAGCCGGTCTCTGGCTTTGACCCAGGACACAACTTGGTGACCTCTGTCAAACCTCCGGAAATATGTAATAGACTTGACCATTATTCCCCTTTGTTGATTGGTTAGACAGCCAATTGTCATTTAGCTGGTTCAATTGTAGAGGCATCAACTTACCTTGCCTCCGGGATTTGGCTAATTGGTACACTTGTGATTACCCCAAAGATTGATCCTGATCCAAGATTATCCGCTCATTGAATTAAACCTAAGCAAACAGGCTTGATTACCTGGGCTACAATCACAGAACGTTGTATAGCCAATAGGATGGAATTATCTAGAACATTAATGCATGATGATTGACTCCAAATATTTGCACCTGTATATACCTCAAATTATAAGACCAATATAGAAGGTCATTCAGAAGAATAACACATGATGCAAAAACCCAGTAGACAGGGTAACTAAAATTGCACATGCATAAACTGGAAAAAAGATGCCACCAACACGCTGGTTAAGTAAGCTGAGGCCTGGTAATCTATTGAAGTCCCATACCAGACCAACATGGCTGCCTAGCTCTGGGGGCTGAAACTAGCAGTCTGGGGAACAGATAGACTGACTAGTAAGAGTTAGATGCGTCAGATAACTATCTGGCAAGAGGGCCTATACACCCTATATAAAGTGCTCTCCTAACTAGAGATTGAGCAGAGAAAAAATATCACCCTTGGATTAGAGATTGAAGATCTCTAAGTATAGTATCACTACTAGCCAAAGCCTAGTGGTCAGTTGTATCCAGATAGAGCACACTGTTGTCTATCTGCAGAATTGTGTTTCTTCTCCTACGGCCTTAGGACTCCGCCAAGCTGTAGCCATATCCCCAGACCCAATTAGTAGCTTTAGACTGTTGCCATACAGTCCCCTATCAACACATATAATACAATGTCACTTAATAAAAGTAATACCTCAAGACCCCAAAATCTTGACAACTTCCTAGGAGCAGGAGCGCCACAAAACTGTTCTTCTGGATTGCAGACTCTAGTTGCTCCAAGGCAATGAACCATTTTTTCTCTAACACCAGGTGAAATTTCAGCCAAGTTATATAATGATATATGTGAGAGAGGAGGGCTAAACTAACTAAGTTTGGCTCCCATCCCGGGGGAAGAATCCACCAGGACACTATCCAGTGTAGGACTGGGATGGCTGCTCAAAGTGGCATCTATAGGGAGGACGTAGCAGACAGTTGGGGAAAGTAGAGTCCAAGCCCATCAGAATCATTCCACTAAGTAACCAAGGAGCACGCTTGGGAGTGGACTCCTGGATACTCAAGCCTTCTTCTGGGACCAAGCCAATTGGGTCCTCAGAGGGGAGGGGCATAGGGAGGGCCAAAAGGTTGAAAAGCATAACAAAAAGCTTTATTGAGTGTATATGAAAGGTCAAAGCAAGCAAAAGCAAAGCAAAAAAGAAATCAAACTTAAAATAGGTAATTATATAGAGTTTACTACTAAATTTTAAAATTGAGTCAATTGCTTTAAAGCAAAAGGGGTAAGCTTTAACCTGGGCGTCAACAACGTATATAGGGCCTTCAGAAAGCTTCTGGAGGACCCAAAAGCAAGGGGATGAGGTAAGGAAGGACATAACTTCTACTAAAACTTTAGAGAATTTTAAAAGGACCAAGCAAAGGCCCCAAAATCAACTAGAAGATTAAGGTTTTGAAGTACAAACTTTATTTGTAAGAATGAGCAAGCAGGGGACCAAAAGTCCTCTGTCTTGCTATAAGTTTGGTAAATAAATTCCAGGGTCATCTGGCCCAGAGGCGCAGATTTGATTGGCAGCAGGAGGAATTTTGCCAGGCAAATCCAGAAAGCGGGAGGGTTTTGCACCAATTCCTGATCCCAACTCTGATTGACTGGGATCAAATGAATGGGGCAGGTCACCATTCAATCCAGTTAAGTTGGAATTTAATGATTTGGCAGTAGCGCGGCCTGATTGTTTAGACCTAATTAATTTTAAATGCAGTTGAGCCCAAGCCAAAAAATAGTACAAATTAATAAGGGATTCCTCCCAAGTAGGAACAGAGTTCCCAACATTAGCATTTGCCACCTGAGAGGGGTATGCAAACACAAATCTCTTATCAACTGTGTGGACTAAATCTTCAAGGGAGTTTAGGGGCTTGGTTGGCTTCTGAGGAGATTTCTTGGTGCAATGTAGGAAGATTGTCCCATCCAAGGCCAAAGGGGGGAATGAATTTACAATATAGGGACCTGGATATGAGCAAGGATCTTCAGTACATTGCACTTAAGAGGCCTCACTTGAGGTAACAGTGGTTGTTTGCTTTTGGTTTCTTTAGGGTAGTTGCCTTGGGGATGGTCCCCTTTATAACCTCAATGGTTGGCTCAATTGGGTAAGCTCCATCCTCCTCATCCATGGAAATCCCAAAAGGTTCTGGGTGTTGAGAGAAGTCTCAGTCAGCTGAGATGACTATGAGTGTGAGAGATCCAGGTCAAACCCATCAAACTTATCATTATCATTTATGGCTGACTCTTGCTACCAGAACCTTCAGAGGATAAAGCTTTGGCAAACTTTACCTCCAAGGAGGCAATTTTCTGTGATAACAATTTATTATCATCTGGCCATAATCTAATCACTTTTTCCTACCTTGTGTGATGCTCAAGGGCTTTAAGGGTAGTTTGGATGTAGCTGAGCAGCAAATGAGAACACAACAGGACTATTATCTTCTTACTCAACAGAACATCTATTTGTGGGCTCTGCAAGTAATCTAAGAATTGGAAGTTGTTGATTATATTTGTATGGTAAATAATTGTCTTTATTGGGGATCTCTTGAGGGTTCTTTTATAGCTGAAGGGAGAGGAGGGAAGAGAAATGGTGAGTCATACTGACTAGGGTCTAGACTGTTAGGCACTAAGCTATTCTCAAAGAGCTGAAACATTTTGGGGAATATTTAGAGGGAAATGGCTTAGATTGGGGGAGAAGTGAACATTTGAACATGTGATCTGGAAGTCAGGTGATTGCAGCAATAGTAAGGCTGTCTTTGGGGAATTGGGTGTAGAATAGGGTTTCAGACTACTTCTCCTAGGGTCCATGCTTGACAAGTGGGGTAGAAGTCTGATATACCAATTTACATAGTGGGCGCAAGCAATGGGTTGATCATCAATTCATCTGCAGCTAGCCGCAGATGCGTCAATGGGTCAATAATTGTCATATGAAAACATCTTCCAATGGGTTATCAATTGGAGCATCTGCAACTAGCCGCCAATGCATCAATTTGCCACTTATTTACATATTAAAAATCACTCCAATAGGTTGCTCTCTGACGCATCTGTGGCTAGCTGTAGGTGCATCAATTAGTCACTAATTGGAAATGCCCCTATAGGATTTGGAGGGTTACCCTCCAGAGTAAAATACAAAAAAGGGCAGCAGTTCCCCTTATACTTCTCCAAATAAAGAATCAGTCCAAACATAGCAATACTGAGGTGTGGCACCCTGCACCACATACCACTGGATTAGGATGCAGCTCCATCCTAAAAAGGAAATTTGAGGCCTTCACAATGGTAAGTGGATTTTCACCTAAAACCAATTTAAAACAGCCAATCAATTGCCAAGTGGCTTAATGATAATCAAAGGAATAAGCTTAGAGAAGTGAATCATGATAAATCACCCAATGATTATCAAGCCAAATTAATTGGGTAAAATTAGGTATAAATAGAGGCACCCTGGATGATTTTCCTTAGTTAAAAATGCCATTATCCTCTGCTGCCTGCCGCGTCTGTGAATTGTCCACCTCCCTGCAGGCTGCATTAAAGGCTCTTTGTCAATCCAAGTTGAGGCCCTTGAACAGGGGGTGGGCTCCTCAGTGTTAAAGAGAGGAGCATCTATTGGAGGGCCTCCCAGAGGAGGACTGCAAAATAGTACAGGCCCTATTAATTTCTGTTGCCTTTACCATTGCGCCCAGTTGGGTTCACGCTGCCAAGGGACGCTGGTACCTCCAACTAGACAAAGAAGTCAAGGGGTTTGAGGCCTCCCAGTCTAAGACGCCCAAGTCTTCAGGTGCCCAAAGGCATGATGCCAGCAAAGATGCTGAGTCCCAACCCAATCCCAAGGATTGCAGCCCGCCAAGTTGCCCTGCTTCCCCAGCTACCCAGCGCCAATGTCTTTGTGACTTGGCCCATGGACCTGAGGTGGCCTTGCCAACTAATGATGAACAGGCCTTACGGGAGGTGATGGCCCAGGCTGTCTGGTATGCTGCTGCTGTGCAAGCGGCTTCCAAAGCTCTTGTTGACAAGCAACAGCACACAGTACAGGAGGCGGCGGATTTTTTGGGTGCGGAAAATCCTGCTGAGGACACCTTGGTTCCTTGTGTGGCTATAGAAGAGACCTTTGCTAATATGGGGCTAGACAACATGACCATCACTCACCATGCTCCTGACTGTTCCAAGAGAGTCCTGAGTCCCTATAACCAGATGGCTATCAACACAGTTTGTCTTAACAAGCAGTCTTAGAACAATTATTGTGAGGTTAGAGCCGCCCTTCAGGTTGAGCCAATGGCTCAACTTCTTGAACTGGTCCGGAAAAAAGATTCAGTGTGGTTTAAGAACTCCTCCGTAAAATGTGTATGCATGTGTGCCTCCTGCGGGGTGCCATTCTTCCTCTTCCAACCTTATCAACATTGCACAGCTTGGCTGGGGTGTCAAGTAGCCAGGCTTGTTACTGCTTGGGCAGTCACTTGGTGGAGAACGCCATGACTATTGACACCTGACATGCCCTTTTGTTTACCTTGTCCAAATTTTCCAAGCTGATTGCAAATTGTCCTTGCAAAATGGTTGACGTCACTTTTGCTCAGAATGCCCTGATCTCAGCAGTGGAGACTTGGGGGGTGGAGCAGGACGTCTGTCCTGTTCTCTCCTATCATGGGTTTGATGGGGCGTCTCAGAGCCGTTGCTACCACCTGTTTGCCAAACGGGTCAGGGAGTTGGGCCCTAACTTGTATCACCAGTGATTTCAAGCTCTTGTCGCTCTGGGCCTATCCTTTAATCTGGCCAATTGCACCAATTCATCCCGCAAGAAGGTAGCCATCACTCTCAACAATATGCAAGCTCAGCTGTCCACAGGTTGTCTTGCCAAGGGGTTTGAATCATACAAGTACATGATTCAGGACGCCCTCCTCTTAGCTGCCGTCTATACCAGCCACTATCCTCCTGAGAAGTGCTGCATGTACAATTGGATGCTCCAGGCTCCCATCAGTAACTGTGTAGATGCCTATGACAACAATTGTATGTTCCCTTTCTTTGTGGCTGCCAAGGTCACTAATCATTACATGGGTTCATGACCCCTCATCAGCTCCAGGAATAAATTTGTTTATTTTCACCATAATAAATTATTTTTTTCTGGGATAAGTCCCTTTTTATTTATGCAGACTATACCAAAAATTGGTCTCTTCAGCCTGATTCTATGAAGGGGTAGTAGGATACCTTGATCCATCACTGTCTATATTCCTATGTAGTGTTTCCTATACTTCCCTATATACAAAAGATAAGAGAGGCTGGCAGAGGTTTTTTAAAGCCGCATGGCCTTACTGAGGGTTGCCCATGTAGGCAGAGGTTGGCAAGGGATGAGGAAGTCTCTTGTCAACTACAGGTGCTGTTTTCATGAACTTGGCATGTACTCTCTGATAAGTTCAACCAGAGGCAATATATCAAACTGTATATGCATTGAAGCTACTTTTCTCAATTACCACAAATGGACCTGAAAATATTGGGATGAGCTTGTGAGGACGTCCAGAAATCTGAGCCCTGGAGACAAGTATGTGTTGGCAAATCTTGAAAGAAGCTAACTTGGTCTGATGCTTTATGTTGCAAGTAAATGCAGCATGCCAACTTATTCCCATAGAGTTATATGCTTTGTGATGCATAGTTATTAACCCTTTGATGAGGCTCTCAGGTGATCATTGGGGGATCTATCTGTGTCCAATTGATAGGTGGCTAGGAGCCCAGGTAGGGAAGGTTGTCAACCATAAATAATCTGGAAAGGGGAGCGTCCTGTAGTAGTATGATTAGTTACCCGGTAGGCCATGAGTACCAGGGGGACTAAGGTATCCCAAGAGGAGCCCAAATCTAGCATGAGCTTTTTGAGGATAGTCTTGAGGGTGCTGTTAACTTGTTCAACAGAGCCATTTGTTTCTGGGTGATACAGAGTAGATTTAGCGTCCTTGATTCCCATAGCCTCATTTAATTCAGCTAGAAGCTTGCTGGTGAAATTGGTCCCATTATCTGTCAAGATAGTGTGTGGACAGCCATGATTGGCAATGATATGTGATAGAACAAAATGGGTGGTGTGCTTGGCCGTAGGGGTAGGAATAGCTTTGGCATTAACTCATTTGCTGAATTAGTCAATGGCTACAATAAGGTATCTATTCTCACAGCTAGTCTTATTTGGGCCTAATAGCCCTACCACATCAAATCTAACAGCGTGAAACATGCGGGTAGGGGGTGATACTTGGAGCAAGTAATGCAACTTTGACAAAATTCAAATACATCAGTGTACATACCTTCCCAATAACAGTGCAATGCAATAATTATCATCATACATTTTTTTGCCTACAGCCTGGTGGCTAGGTTATTGAATTGTTGTAGTATGGCTAGTTGTTGAGAGGGGCAAATGTATGGCAGCTGATGTCCCTTGACTTCCTTATATATACAGCCATCTCAAATTATGGTATTATGAGCAAGTTTGACTAGGGTTTTCTGGGCCTCAGGTGAGATACTATCCCACTTGGAGGGAAAAAAAATGAGGTCAAATAGAGCATCTACTTCTGGGGCAAGGGCTGCTACTGGTGGAAGTCTGGATAATCCATCATTGTTGGCGTGCTTGGCTCCAGGACAGTGCATAAGTTTGTAGCCGTATGCCTGCATTCTCACTGCCCAGCAAGCCAGTCTCCCCTCAGGGTCCTTTAGATTAGCTAGCCACTTCAGGGAGGAGTGATTGGTCATGACTTTGAAGTGGGACCCATACAAGTAGGGTGGCACTCTTCAATATTATATAGGACTGCTAGACATTCTTGTTCAGTTACTGAGTAGTTTTGTTCATGGACATTCAAGGTCCTAGAGAAATATCTGATAGGGTGATTGTGATCTTCACCATCTAGTTGCGTGAGGGCCACTCCTACTGCTACTAAACTGGCATCTGTATACAAGATGAACTCTTTAGAGAAGTTGGGATACGCCAGAACCAGGGATTCTACTAAAGCTTTCTTGAGTGCTTCAAACCCAATTTGACAATTGCAGTCCCATATGAACTCTACATACTTTTTTAGAAGGCAGAAGAGGGGTTGGTCCAGATCAGCAAATGCCTCTATAAAACGGCGGTAGTAGCCAACCATACCAATGAAGCATTGCAGGTCCTTGACAGTGGTGGGGGCAGAAAGTTTAGAGATAGCTGTTACCTTGGCTGGGATAGGAGCAATACCTTTCTTATTGATGACATGACCTAGGAGCTCAAGGTTTTCCTTAAAGAATTGACACTTCTTTGGCTTGAGTTTTATCCCTATCATGTCTAGCCTGACAAAGACCTGCTCTAAGTCTCTAGAATGATCTTCAAAGCTTTTTGAGTACACGTATATGTTGTCTAAGTATATGAGGACACAGATGGACTTTAGGTTGCAAATGGTGATATCTATTAGCCTTTGGAAAGTGGCTGGGGCGTGGGCTAGTCCTTGCAGCATCTGCATTGGTTGGTACAGACCATCCACAGTCATAATGGCACATTTCTCCTGGTCTTTAACTTCCATAGGTATCTGCCAGTAGCCTGCTACAAGATCCATGGCTGAGAAGAACTGCGCGCCTCCCAGCTTGTCCAGAGTGTCATCAATCTGAGGTAGGAGATACCTGTCTTTCTTAGAGATGGTGTTCAACTTCCTGTATTCAATTACCACTTGATTGGTTCCATCTTTCTTTTTTACCAGGAGCAAATGACTGGCCCAGGGACTATTGGACGGTACTAAAAGGCCTCCTTCCAATAGTTTATTGACTTCCTGTTGGATTATCTGATTAGTCACAGGGGATTGATGGTACACAGTTTGAAATAGGGGCTGTGCTTCCCCTGTGTTGACTTTATGAAATCAGTTATTAGCGCAGCCCAGCTTGGTGTCAGAGTTGGCAAAAGATGTTTGTACTTATTAATGAGCTCCAGGAACTGTTCCTTCTGTTGCAGGCTTATGTCACCAATTTGTTTGTCTTGTAGGATGAGTGCTATTAGATTATGACCAGGGTTTGGCAATCTTAGTTCATACAGCAATCCAATAGTATAGGCAGAGGAAATTGATTTATTTGAGAGAATTTTTAGGAAGGCTATCACAAAGTTGCAACCTATTTCTAGGGTGGAAGCGTGTGGATTGGCCACTAAGATAGTGAGTTTGTTGGTAGTCTCCCCTGGGATGAGGTGGGTTGCAACTGTGGGTAGCCAGGGACGCGGAAATCCTAGTGCTGATACTTCCCCATGTAACCCCTTTGGTATGCGTAACTTGATACCTGTTCCTATAATGGCTTGGTATTTGGGAGGAATACTTATACTGTCCTTTGACTAAATCAGGATAGGGTTGATGTAGCTAACTTTTATTGGTAATTTGCTTATCTGAGTCAACGTTATTTCATAGGGAATCCCTATCATCCCAGAGGGGCAGGCAAGCAGGATGCATCCTCTAGGATTCATGCCTTCAGGAGGGACTCTAGGCCAGCCATCAGGTGTCAGGAGTGGGAATTCCTGGCCTAGGAGGTGAAACGTGCCAGCCTTGTGATTTATGGTGGTCCCAAACTGGTCCATAAAAGATGAACCAATCAATACATAATAGTTCTTGGCTTCCAGAACTATGGCTGGGCAGGTGACCACAGTATCTCCAAATTTTGAAGGGACCAACAAGCATGCGCCTTTGGATCTGGCAGGATTGTTGCCTGCTGTACCAAAGGTTCTGCTACACTCAACTTCTGGTGGGAAACAGATCCTACAAATGAATTGAAAGGATAGGATTAATGCCAGAGCGCCACTATCCAGGACAGCACAAATTGGGATGCCAAATACCTCGGTTTGTACCCATGTGCTTGACCCAACCAAGAGGCTATTTCCGCCCTCTACCCAGAAGACAAGAGGGGGTTCTTTCTCTAGCTCTCCAATGGCTTTCTGTAGGGTTGGAAGAATGTGGACAATATCCCTCAATAGAGTAGTGATCACGGTTTTTGAAAGGGCTTTGGTTATGTTGCTGACAGTGGTGTGGGTTTTCTGAAGGTTCTGAGCCTGTAGGATGTAAGGCAGTACAGGATCAGTCTTCAGAGGGCCTATTTTGTGGGTGGTACTTCTTTTTGGGTAGAGGCTTTTGCACAGGTGTGGTCAGCCATGGCCATTATTAAAGAGTTGGGGCTATGAAAATTGGGAGGGACCTTTTTACTAGGTGGAGACACACTGGTCTTGTGTGTTCTGCTTAGTAGTTTTTTGGCCCTTCCAAGGCACTATCCTCTTGAGATGTGTTGGACAAGGAGTGTACGCTGGGTTTTGTATTGATGAGCTTTTCTTTTATTTCCAGTTGGTGGTGTGGGCAGTTCCTTGCAAAGTGCTCTTTCCAACCACACTTAAAGCATTCTTGTTCTTCCATGGGTCATCTTTCCGCATGAGGACTTTGTCATCATCCTCTTCATATTCCTCTACCACATTCATTATCTGGCAAGAAGGATACACAAGACGTGAGGCCTGGCATAGAGTATGTTGTTGGAGGGAGACAGCTATGCAAAGTACTGCCTGAGTTAAAGTAGGTGTCAACAGCTGCAGGTAGAAGACAGACAAGTGTGGGAAGGGGCAGATTGCATGGAGAAGAGCTGTCACTGCTTCTCTGGGGGTAGGAAGTTGATAGACATTATGGTATCTTCCTCAACCCTAAATCTTCTACCAAATTCTGGAAGTGACTTGTCCTTTTTCAGAGAGATAGTCAAGAAATTGACTTTCTCGTTCTCTAGCTGTTCAGGGGACCCATAGGTATCTTCAAGGATATTTTTGATTTCCTTGTAAGACCCCTCCCCCCACTAAGAGAGGCAATCACAGTGGAGAAAGAAGTTTTTTCTAGGCTATTCAGCAGTTTGGCACAGGCAACTGGCTCTGGGCTGTCCCTGGCCATGAGCTCAAACCCTTTGAGAAAAATGTGAATGTTGATGGGGCCTCTTGGTTTGAACTTGGTGTTTAGCTTGAGGCTGGGACCAGAGCTTGCACAAGAGTCCTACAAAATGTAGCCTAGGTTCAGTAGGGGGTGGTCCTGGAGGTCCAGATGGCGGTCCTGGTGGTCCTGAGAGGAAGCCCAGTGGGGGTCCTGGTGAACCAGGGGGCCTCCAGAGAAGGCTCTGGGATAACTACAAGGCAGGAGCAAAGACCTGGGAGGGGTGTAGGCCCCATGTGGATTTTTTTTGAAAGAAAGACCCCTCTTGCGGGTATTCCTGGGGGTTGGGGCCTAGGTACCTGGAAAGAGGAAGCCACCACGGGTATTGTTGGGGGTATGGGTGTCCAGGGTTGTGAGGCATCTCCCAGTGTGCAGCTGCAGAGTCTACCCTAGGTTCATTTGCTTGGGCCAGTGGTGGCATGTTGGGGAGGTGCTCTCCGGGCGTTTGAAAGGCAATAGTTGGTGCTGAGGTTGGGCCCAGGGTCAAGATGTCTGGGATGGGTGGGAAGGGGGGTTGACGTGAGGGCAGGAGATCCTTGGATGGCCCAGGGGAAACTTTGATATTTTTCTCCAGCCGGATGAGTGATGGACAAAGCCAAAAGTAGTTTCTACCAACTTGAGGACAGAATATACTATGTCTTCCAATGCAGAGGTGGATGTGGAGGTAGGGCTTGATTGTGTACAGCCCAATCCCCCTAAATTCATTGAGTCAAATTTATCAGTCAGGTTTGAAATCAGCACTGGAGGCTGGCTCCTTCTCCTTTAGGGTAGAGAGTTCTTTATTGTAAGTAGAGGCATGGGTCTCCTGCTTCTGAGTTAGGATAGTCAACTCCTGTTGGACGCGCTTGAGTTGGGTTGTCAGTTGTTGGATGAGGCCAAGGTGTTTGGTCTGGTTGGCCTCAGTTTCTGCCTTGAAGGCAACCTGGTCTGCCTGAAGCGCTTCTACCTTAGCATAGGTTGCATCGCCATCAGTTTCCACAATGTCCAGGTCTTCCTGTATTTGCGCAAGATCATTCTTAATTAAGTTGAGGTTGTTCTTCAGGACTTTTAGGTCATCCTGAGTCTGGTTGACTCTAGACGTGGCATTCTCTGCCCACTAGTTACAAGCCTCTTGGATATCTGTTAGCTGGGCCTGAATGTTGCTGATGTCTACGTCATGTTGGTTGGAGTGGCCTTTAAGGTTGGCTACTTCTCCAACTAAGGGTTGAATTACTTGCTGTTGAAGGGCAGAGTGGTCTTTGGTTATCTGTTGAGCAATGGTCATGTTGTCTGAGTGCATGGCTCCCAGAACCTCATGCTTGTGTCTGATCTGGTGAAGTTGGTCTTGAAGAGGGTTTTTGTTGCCTCAGTGTAATTCCTTAGTTGATTTAGGGCCATAATGGTTTACTCACTACTAATGCGCTGTTGCTCTAACCAATTTACCAGTGCAGTTACCATAGGGTGATTGAACTGGATCAAGTAAGCCTTGATTCTTCTGGTGTTGTCTATGGCAGTGGAGGTGAGAACATCCCCATTCTCACTCAGTAACCAGCAGACATGTTCCATATCTGATATGGTGGGGCCATCAGAGGGGCCAGGCTTAGAAACTTGGTGCATTGGCAGAGGGGGAGCACTGGGGATGGATTGGTAAGATGGGGGAGCAGTGGGGACGGGTAGAGGCTCTATACGCGTGACAAATGGGACACAAGAGCTAGTTTGTTTGAGGGTCTAATGTCTTCAGGGAGGGGGCGCAGGATTTCCAGCCAAAGCCCTAGGGTGGCGGTGGTCTCCACTTGAAGTAAAAGACTGGGATGAGGTCCAAGGAAGGTTGGTGAGGGGTTCTTCATCTACCTTGAAAAAGTCTTCTGTGGGATTATTGTCCGAGGTGGGAGAAGTGCTTTGTGGGCAGACCAAAGCTGAGCACTGTCTTGGGGGCTCAAAGGCTTGGGGGCAGTAGGGGCAGAAGCTAATGGGTGAATTATGGCCTCAATATGTGGGGGAAGATAAGTGGTTGGAGCAGTGGGTTCTTCAACCTCTATAGGTAGTTGGGGAACTTCTGCATTAGGGGCAACTCAACCCTTGGGGTGGGGGCTTTGGTGGGAGTTGGGACTCAATCAGCATTGCAGGGCCGGCCCTGGCCTCTGTGTACTGGTGTTGGGTGGGCAGGACGCGGGGGACTGACATTGCGGCAAGCGTAGTTGGCAGTAGAGCAGCGTGGGCAGTCCATGATTTTGGAGTCAGAGGTTTGGTCCCTGGACTAGAGGTCTCCGGCAGTGGTGCAAAGGGCAGTGGCAGATATCCCTGTAGTGAGCACCAGAAAATGTGGTGCTCAAAGGGCTCTAGGGGTAGGTTGGATGTAGCTGAGCAGCAACTGAAAACACAACAGGACTATTATCTTCTTACTCAACAGAACATCTATTTGTGGGCTCTGCAAGTAATCTAAGAATTGGAAGTTGTTGATTATATTTGTATGGTAAATAATTGTCTTTATTGGGGATCTCTTGAGGGTTCTTTTATAGCTGAAGGGAGAGGAGGGAAGAGAAATGGTGAGTCATACTGACTAGGGTCTAGACTGTTAGGCACTAAGCTATTCTCAAAGAGCTGAAACATTTTGGGGAATATTTAGAGGGAAATGGCTTAGATTGTGGGAGAAGTGGACATTTGAACATGTGATCTGGGAGTCAGGTGATTGCATCAATAGTAAGGCTGTCTTTTTGGAATTGGGTGTAGAATAGGGTTTCAGACTACTTCTCCTAGGGTCCATGCTTGGCCAGTGGGGTAGAAGTCTGATATACCAATTTACATGTGGGCGCAAGCAATGAGTTGATCATCAATGCATCTGCGGCTAGCCGCAGATGTGTCAATGGGTCAATAATTGTCATATGAAAACCTCTTCTAATGGGTTGCTCTCTGACACATCTGTGGCTAGCTGTAGGGGTGTCAATTAGTCACTAATTGGAAATGCCCCTATAGGATTTGGAGGGTTACCCTCCAGAGTAAAACACAAAAAAGGGCAGCAGTTCCCCTTATGCTTATCCAAATAAAGAATTGGTCCAAACATAGCAATACTGAGGCGCAGCACCCTGCACCACACCTTGCCTTGAGAGCTTCAATCTCTTGGTTTTCTGCATGTTTCACCTGTTGCAATATTTCATCAAATCCTACCAACAAGTTCCACAAACCCCAGGCAGAAATTTAATTTCCTTTTACTGGGGTTCTCTCTTTGGAAAAATAATCTGACTATAACTCCTCAAAAGCTGCTTTAACTACCACTAAAAATTCCTTAGGCAAAGTTGTGATGACCTCAAGACTCTCCCAGACTCTTCCAGGGAGCCTTTGGGGATTTCCTTTCTAGCCGTAGCAGTTTCAGCTCAGAAGACTACAAACTTAACTCTTTCAAAAGACAATATAAAAGACATAACAATTGAAAAAAAATGAGGGGGAAATGTAAAAACCAACAATATGCATATTTTATTATAATTTTGCTATTTTTGCTTATATATCATTTGGGGCATATTTAATTGAAAACCCCTCCATTTCAGGAATCAACCCTTGATTCCTATCATGTGATTGATGACATATTGATGTCATCCAATCAGAATCTTAACCTTTAAGATCCTCACATTTTTCAACCTATGAGAATTTACCTACAATACAATGGAATCACATGATATTTTTTGTTTCCATGTATTGATTTGGCATGGAGCTTCCCAAGCTCCTGGCACTAAATCCCGGTGGAATCTATGTGTTTCATATCCCAGCTATTGTTATTCCAACTGGGAACCAGCTGATAAAACCTAAATACCAAGGCATCCTTACTTGTATTTGTTTTTCTTTGGTTATTTGATCCCCTATCAATTTTTATTGATTATTCCTACATTATTAATCAACCTGGTTTAAAGACACCTAGTCTTTACTTGACACAGTCAAGTCCATTTTGGCCCAATGATTAAATCCTCATTAATCATATCTGCAGGTATTATTTTAATTAACCTTTGGGATTAATTAAACCTTTTGCAAGTCACCTAGTCCCCAAGATTTGTTTGGTCAACATTACCCTAATTTTGCCAGTTAGTACAGCCTAACTAACAAACCATATTCTATCATTTTATTAAATATAGATGCTAGTTTCTGTCTGAAATATTTCCCCAAATAATTCCAGTCAACCCTATCTACATTAAATAAACAATAAAAACAGAAAACTTTATATTTCTTGTAGTATTTATTTGGCTAAATACTAAAAGTGACTTTTGTACAGTCACAGTGAGTTATTCCCCCTGTTCTGTATCAGGGGCCTCAAGGGGCGCCTGGTTTGGTAAGTTAGCGTCAGTGGTTGACTGCTGAGGCTTGTCAGCCTTAGCCCCTTTTGCTTCTCTGGAGTCTTATAAGGATGCACTATGTGGTTGAGTCTATGCTTCTAAACCATATTGGTTCTCAAAGCTACCATTCTCTCTGCTAAGTAGGATTTGTCTTTGATAGTGATAAGAAGCAACTTTTGGGGAAGCTTCAAATATTAAATTAAAAAGAAGAGAAGGGTATTTTATTGGTTATTACTTTAGACTTATATAGTTTGTGTTGTGGCAGGGATCTAAGTTGGATCAAAGATAAGAGCAGTCATGTGTGGTATGGGTTCAAGTTGCGGGATACCTGGACAGTCATGTAATATTAGTTTGTTGCCATTTCCAGTATGTCAAATGATATATTGGAAAGGCACCAAATCAGGCAATGGCTGGATGTTAAGTGGGATGGCAGTAGCCAGAATACTTGTACATCCAGATCCTTGACACACCCCTCCCTTAAGGGGTTACTTGGGTACATCAGGAGGGGGCTTTGTCTTGCTGGCTGTTGCCTGATGTTCCTGGAGTTGTTTGCTAGTTGGTACCAACTGGGTTGACTGTTCTCTCTTGCTAAGGCGGAGGCAAGATCTTTGGTACTTCTTGGTGATGGGCTCTTTAGAGCCCTGGAACTTAACCAGGTAGGTGTTCCTGTCTGGTTGGTATTTGATGATTCTTCCTGGTCTTCTGTATACTAAATCTAACTTCTTCCTGTTCCCCGCTAGGACTCAGACAGGGGTGTTGATTGGAAGTGGTTCCTATGTAGAGGTTACCTTTTGTGCTTTGAGCCTTTTGGCTTCTGCTATTTTAGCTTTGAGGCATATGTGTTGTAGAGCTGGTGCTTATTCTACTGTGGGAGGTTTGCCTGGGGGATCTTCACATACAGTTGGTTATTGTGGGTAACTATCTCTGGTTTGTATTCATATGTTAGTTCAAACAGTGAGTAGCCTGTCCCTTGATTGGTGCAGACCCAGAATACTAATAATGCATGTTTCACGTATAGTGGCCATGTGTCTTTGGCTTTGACGTCCATTATTTTCTTGAGGGTACTGATGAGACTGCCATTTAGGAGTTCAACTCTGCCGTTGGCCTGTAGGGCAAAGTTGTGGAATGTTTGATATTTTTTTCTTTTAAATTGTTGTTTAATATGTGACCTGATAACTCTGTTGCTCTAGCAGTTATGATGTAGTCTAGAGTGCCATAGTCAGCTATGATTGCTTTATTAATGAATTGGTTTATGGCTTCTGCTTTGTGGTTCTTTTTTGCCCAGCAGATGGGCCAGCGTGTAGCAAAGTCAATGGCTACAATCAGGAAACATTGGTTTGTCTTAGTTTCTGGGAAGGGGCCCACTACATTATGCCCACAAACCTTGAATGGTTCAGGGTCTGGTACTGGGTTAACTGTTGGCTGAGGAGCCTTTGTGCTGGCGTATTTCTCACACACTGTGCACTTTCTCATAAAGTCAATTATGTCTTGTTTAAGATTGGGCCACCATAATATTTCTTTTAAAGTGAGGTATAGGTTATTAGCCTTTGTGTGCTCTAGTAGGCAGTGATGTCTTAGGATAGTGTTGATCATTTTGCAAGTGGAATTCAGGGAACATGTTTATCTTTAATGATGCAGTATACTGTACCATTTGATATGTTTATATATTTTTCATTCCTTACTTACTTATCATGGGTTAGTTGATGTATGGAGGGGTCCTTCCTTTTTGTCTTGTACTCAGTGTTGTATAGGTTGGGCCAGTCAGGGTCCAGGTGGTCAGGATGATCCTCTCTTGGCTGACATAGCCTAGAGTGAGCATCAGTTGTGACCAGCTCTGCCCCCATTTTGTACTAGTTGTCCGAATTGAGCTGTTCCAGCAGGGACATCCATTTTGCTTGTTGTTGTGAAGGTGTGTTCTGAGTTTTGAAATAGATTAAGGATCTATGGTCAGTTGGTACTCGGACGTTAAATGTCCTTACAGGCAACTTCTTCATTTCTTGCATGTGTGTTATATTGCTAGCAATTCCTTGTTGTGTATAGGGTATCTCTGCTCAGTGTTATCTTTCTGCTTTTTTAACATACTGGCAGAAATTCTTGCTGCCCTGGCTGGGAGATGTGTAGTACTGCACCAATGATGTGTCACTGGCATCCAACTCAATCTCATAGCACCTGTTGTTATCAGGGTAATGCAAGTTTGACACTTTTATTGGAGCTTGTTTTAATATTTGTAAATTCTTGTGCATTCTGGTGTCCAGATGAATTTCTTTTTGTCATCACCTTTGGTTAGGTCATTGATTGATGTGGTGAGCTTTCTGCAGTCTTTTATGTATTTCCTTAGGTAAGCTACCATTCTGAGAAAGCATCTAACTTGTTTAATGAAAGTGGGGTGTTGCATGTTATTTAAGGCTTTTATTTTTTCTGGATCTGCTTTAATGCCACTGTCAGAGATAATCTGGTCTAAGAGCAAGAGTTCCTTTTTCATACATTGGTTCTTGCTAAGCTTTGTGTAGAACTTGTGCTTTTCAAGTTGATTTAGTGTCTTGCAGACATGCTTGAGGTGTTTCTCTTTGGTTTTTGAGAATATGATGATATTGTCAAGGTAGCATAATGTATTTGAGAGACTATTTAGTGCTTGGTTTATCATGGTGAAAAATGTTGCAGGAGCTTTGGTCATCCCAAAGTTCATTTATTCAAGTTGCCCAGACATTTCTGACTGGTACAAAAATCCCATAGGGCCAAAAAGGAATAATCAAGCAAAAAGAAAAACGGAAGTTCTAAGGGGGAGTGTTCAAGAAAACTGGAGACCCCAGAGAAAAACCTTGAGGGGGAGGAGGTGAAGGGGTGAGGGGCACCTGGACTGCTTCCAGGAGGACAAAGACTGCCTGTTTCTGGTTGGGAAAGAGGATCAAGCTAGGGATTAAAAAACCATTCTTCTGCCAGCTCCCAGCACAGTGCACTGGATGGATTGTCATAGAAGACCTGGCTTATAATTCACCCAATTTTGTGTGCCATGAGAGAGATTGGAGCTTGTACTGGGTGGGGAGTGGACATAAAAGATTTAAGGACAGAAGCATGGATTAACTATAACGCCGTGTGAAATTCTTCCACTCAGAAGGACTCAGGGACTCAGGAGGGGGCGCCAATGAAGAACCAGTCTACTTCCAACCCCTCTATAGGTGTGGAGTAATGGCGTACAGGCCAAAGAATTTCACAGGCAGTTTGCCATACTCTTATGATTTGGGGGCACTCAAAGAACCTGTATGTCACAGTGTCAATGGCCTCATATCTGTTACATGTAGGATTTGGGCAATTGCTGCAGCCTGCTGTGCAAAATACTCTGCAGAGAACCTTCTATGTATTTGTCCACATTTTGAGATTAATCATGTCCTTGTGGCAGTACTTCCAGAAAAAGCTTGCCTTCAGGCTGGTGTTGTTGTGTGGGAGCACCACCATTATCTCTGGCATTGCCACAGGCCTTGGGGGTTCAGGGATGGGTGCCCCAGGGTAAGCAGGGAGGCCCATGAACATTGGGCACCATACCAGGCCTGCCCTGCTTCTATGGGCATATGAAGGTCTAAATGAGCTAATACTCCAAGACTCCCTTTATGCTGTGAGCAGTCCTTTCTGGAAAGGATCCACTCCTTAGGGCCTCTCTCTGTTGCTATTTTTGACAACCAGTTGTTTAGGGTGTGTTGCTTGTGGACCAGGTTTAGGCCTAGAGCTCTGATCCACTGTGTCCTAAATGTGTTTGTCCAGTGGGGCTCTGCCACACGGATGAAGAGTACCATGGACATTGTACATCCAAAGATCTTGGCTGAGGCTCTGGGTACATCACACAAGCCTAGGCTGCCCCTGAGTTTGTTGCTAATTAGCCTTGTAGTGGCAATTGGCTGAGTACCTGGTCTCCACAGTGTATGCTGAACTATCTTATTGAGACTTGAGAAGAATTTTTGGGATAGAGGGAAGAACTGTGCAGTGCACCAGACCTTTGAGTACCCAAGTATGTTCACAAATCAGACCCTGCTGATCTCTGTCACCAGGCTGCACTGCCAAGATAACATGGATTGAGAGACTGCACTAACAATGATTTATTCCATCAAATGTTTGTCAAAGATTTTCCTCCTTAACTCATGTGCCCAGATGTTGCACCGGGTTTTTTGTTGGTTTTATAGCAAGAGGGGGTCTAAAGCCTGGATTTCCCAAAATTAATGGCTTGGGGCATATTTGTGTTCACTCTGGCCTGGGATAGTTCAGAGTAATCCTTGAGCGCCTTTGTGAAAATGGACACATTGGCCTTTGAAGTCAGGCCTACAACACAATCATCAGCAAAATCCTTGATTGTGAATGGGTCCTGTCTATATGTGCACAGGCCCAACAGTTTGCTTCTGAGGTGGTGGATCCATGGGTCAATGGCTATGCTATAGAAAAGAGGACTGAGTGGGTCTCCCTGGCAAAGGCCACAGGACAAGAGGGTTTCCTCTGTTTCTCCATGAACTGTTGCCACTTAGATAGAAGACTCCTTTAGAAGGGACTTCAACCATGCCCAAAAATTTCCAGGGACCAAGTGGGCTAAGAGGCACATGTCAAGGTAGGGCTATGATGCTCTGCTGTACGCCTTTTCTTGGTCAAGGAAGATATAAATACCATGCCAAGACTTGTCCTGAAGGACATTGGTCACATTATTCACATTGTTGGCAATACTGCAGCCCAAAGTAAGCCCATTTTGGTTAGGATGCATGGCAAGAGGGATTGTTCTGCACATTCTAGCCACCAAGATTTTACTCAACAGTTTCTTATCAGTGTTCAGGAGTGTGATGGGTTGCCAATTCTTCAGCTCCACTCTTGATTCTTTCTTTTGGAGCAATATTGTCAGATCATTTCTTCCACTGAGTATGGTTGATCCATTTCTTAGGGCTGCATTGAAAATGTCCATAAGAATTGCCCCAAATAGAGCAAAATGGTGTTTATAGAGCTCATATGTCAATCTATTGGGCCCCAGAGCCTTCAATTTTGGAGCCATATCAATGGCTCTTCTAGTTCTTCCATTTGAATTGAGCAGTCAAGATCTTTCATTTTGGGGGTTGTTGGAACCACCTCTATCCATTTTATGAGGACCATAGGTTCTGGTTTGTCTTCTGAGGCGTGTAGGCTGCTGTAGAAAGTATGGGTTGCAGCAAGCATCCCTTCCTTTGAGGAGTGTAATATGCCACTATCCTCCACCTCAGATATTTTCCTCTGTGTGCTCCTAGTCTTGTACATGGAGATAAAAGCCTTGGTGGGCTGTTTGCCCTTAATAGCTAATGAAGTTGCAGACTGAAGGTGGGCCAGTTTTGAGCAATTATGCTCAATTCTGGAAAGCTTTTCACGGGCTGCCTGCCAGGCAGCTGTCCAGCCCACGTTTTTTGTTTAGGCATGTTTGCCTCCAGGTGTCAAATAATATTTGTGATGCATTGTTTGTAAGCCCTCTTAGCAGTCATTAGGCAGGATGATTCCTTTTGAATTTTTGCCTTAACATTGTCTTTAATGGTGGTCCATTGGTCTGCCTGCCCATGTTTTTTGTTGATCTCAAGGTCCAAGCAATTGATTGTCCAATTCATTATTGATTTGAGTCATTAGGGAGCATGTGGTTTTGTTGGGAAGCGCATGTCTCATGGTCACCAAATTTAATAGAGGCGCAGAGGAGTCTGTGATTAAACCCAAGGATGTACATTGGCAAATATGGAAAAAATACAGCTACCAAACCCGGGGAAATGAATATATAGTCAATGTTAAAGGCAGAGAACTCTCCTGTCTTCACTGGGTTAATCTGCATCATTATTGTCAGGTACCCTGCCCCAAAATTTACATGTCAATGAGTCCCAAGACTTGCTGCCAATCCCCAAACAGACTAGAGTGATCCAGAAGGGGAATAGGCAGAGCTTTGTCTGCCAGTAGCAACCAAGAGTTGAAATCCCCTACAAAGATAGTATTTGTAGAAAACCCAATCTGCTTAAGTTAATCAAAGAAGAGTGCTTTATTCTTATGGGC
Source organism: Entomophthora muscae (assembly GCA_014839935.2). Classification (NCBI taxonomy): domain Eukaryota; kingdom Fungi; phylum Entomophthoromycota; class Entomophthoromycetes; order Entomophthorales; family Entomophthoraceae; genus Entomophthora; species Entomophthora muscae. The sequence continues at coordinate 42,187 of QTSX02004290.1, forward strand.
TGCTGGGCCATAAATAACCACACAGGTGTAATTTTCTCATGCACTGTCAATATCTGCCATAAGCAGTCTGCCGTCAAGATGTGTACATTTTTTAGTTGCTTTGATTGGAGTTCCCTGTCTTATCCATATACAATATTTAATGGACCAAAGGGTAATGTGGGGTAGCATGAGCCTCTGAAAACTGGGCCCAGCCTCAGAGCTGCAGTTGACTTCAGTCAAGCCAACAAAATCAGCTTTGAGGGAGAGAAGGATATTTCTTTTCTTTTCCTGGGACTGTGGGCATGAAAATCCTGCAATGTTGAGAGTCCCTATTCAAATTGTGGTTCCAGTAGCCACTATGCTAAAGTGGCTCCACCAGAGGTAGAACCACTATTGTCATTGGCCGCTGAGTCTTTGGCTTTCTTAGGTGCCTTAGACTGTTTGTGATTACCTACTGTGTAAGGGGATGGCTTGGTTACTGCTGCAAGTTTGGTCTGTGCCTTGCGTCTTGGCCTACCACTCTCTTGTGCAGAAGGTACCTGATTCTGATTGGGTGAAGTCTGGTTTTATGCATGTTGTATATTCACTTGGGCTTATCACAAAAGGGAAGTTAGCCAATAAAACTTGGGCCAGGTTTTCCAATGGTTTCTGATTCATCTGGTCCAGATTTCCCATTGGCTCCTCAGTTACTTGGGCATTAAGTGATTGGGCTCTTGTTCCTGCGTTTGGGTAGTCTGAGGTGCCTCTACATGGTCCAAATCAGATACCACTATTGGTTGAGGTTGAGGTTGTGTCTGGGCTTTTGCATAGGCTTTTTTCTGGCGCAATGTGATTGTCTTGACCACCTCATACTCAGCCATGGTGCCCCTGGCCAAGGCTACAAGAGAATTGGACTGGGCACCAGTTGGCTCACTATTCTAGTTCTCCTTGGGGGTATCTTTTTCTGCGGCCTGGACTAATGCTATTATCTTAGGGCAAAGAGCCTCTCTGTGGTCAAGAGCAGAGCATAGCGCACAGATGGGCAGATTTTTCTCAGGGAATACCTTGAACTTGCTACTAAGGGTGTCATCCTTCTTTAGAATGGTTGCATGACAGGGAATGGATGCCAAGCTGTCATTTGCAAAGGTTTTGATCATGGACATGGCTTTTGGTGTGGTCAGGTGTCCCATGTAAGGGTTTTTAAGAAGCTCAAACTGCACAATTTCCTTATACTTGGACAGCCCATCCTTAAGCTGGGATTCAACCTCCTCTCTGGGCATGTCCAACGGCAAGACCTCAAAGGACATGAAGATTGTGGTGTCCTGATTTAATCTGGTACAGTTGATGGGCAGGACTCTCTGGGTCTTTTTCCCTTTGGGATCAGTGATCTCAAGAGTGAAGATTTCTTCAGCTGCTTGATCAGCATCCTCCTTGCAGAGAAAGCCAAGATCAAAGAAGTCCTTCAGTGGGCTCTGGTGAAGAGACACAGCCTTGGGATACGCTGTGGCAATTGCTTTGGCTGCCTCCTAAAACTTGGTGGGGTTGCCTCCAAAGTTAAATCTAATCCCATGGGGTACAGAGGACTTGTGGAGGGCTCTGATAATGTCTTGGAACCAGCTTTCAGAGGTCACAAACTGCATCCATCCTTCTGATGGAACAAATATCCCTTCTTGGTGGTTTTTGTAGGGCTCATCAGTTGGCCCTTGACAGGGCGTTTCTGGCCCTGAACCACCTGGGCCCAGGATCTGGAGTTGTTGGTTGCCATACCTTTCTTACCTATAATAAAAGCCTACAGTAAACTTAGAATCTTATGTGCTTTGATTACTTTATTAATGCTTTGATTCCAAAAAGTGGAGCTAAGATTTGAAAGAAAGGTGTCATCCCAAAGTTCATTACCCTACATTAAAAGGATCCAAATTGCATATGGAATACAGTTTTGGGTATATCCTTTTCTTTTACTTCAACCTGGTTTCAACCTGATGTGAGGTCATTTTGGAGAAAAATTTGGCTCCAGAGAGTCTTGCAAACAGGTCTTCTGTGAGTGGAAGGGGGTACTTATTCTTTACTGTGCTTGCATTGAGAGCTCTGTAGTCTGCTACCAGACAGAGTTAGCCTTCCTTTTTCTTTGCAAAAAATACTGCTGCCCCCACATGGATTTATATGGGCGGATGAAGCCCTTAGCTAGGTTATTCTCAATGTGATTTTTGAGGGTTTTTGTCTCCATGGGGGAGAGTCTGTAGAGGGGTGCAGGTTTAGACATAGCCTTGTATAAATCAATGCCATGTTTGACCTCATGTTTGGGGTTATGTCTGTTCTCTCTTCCTTAAATACATGTGCATATTTGTTTAGGAGTGCTGCAAAATCTGGGCATTGAATTTGGTCTACCTCATTATATGGAGAGTACTTTCTTTGGTTAGATGTTCCAAGTTTTCCTTATTTATGACTTGGGCAAATACTGTGTCTCTTAGGGTGATATCATTGGGTTCTTTGAGGATATTAAAATTAACTCTATTGTGTTTGATAGTCATGGTTTTTGTTTTCAAACATACTATGGGGTTTACTCAGGTGAACCAGTCCATGCCTGCTACAATGTCGTAGTTTATGTTGTTCATAACAAGTATTTTAATTGATGTTTGTATGCCAGGGAGGTCAATTTTAGGGGAGTTGTTTTGCCTTCAAGTAGAACCTTTGATTTGTCTGCCATTCTGGCAAATTTGAAGTTGTATTTGACAACTGGTATTTTGTATTTTATTAAAAATGGTTTGCTTACCATGGTGTGTTGTGCACCAGAGTCAAATAAAATTTTATGTTTATAAGATTTTTAATTTTATGGGTAGACAAGAAGTTGTGAGCAATATTTAAGTTTTACGTTAATAAAGATGGAAGATTGTGGGACATGTGGGATGTGAGCGGCAAAGTTTGTGTCCTGGTACACTTTCTTGTTAGTTTGGGGTGAGACAGGGGCACTTAAGCCTGTTCCCTTTACTCTTTTCCCTGTCCTACTTTTTGAGACCTCCAAGGTCAGAGAATGTGGGGTTGGATTCATAGCAGGTTACTATTTCAGCATTGTTAACTTTGGTGGTGTCCTCTTTCTTGGGACAGGAGCAATTTGTGCTCTGGCTGCAATTGCCTTTGTTTTGATTGGAGTTGCTATTGCTATGATTGGTGTTATAGATTTTGTTGCTGTTAGATTCTCTCTGCCATTCCTGTTGGATGAGTGGTTGCTGTTGTGTGCAGCAAATATCATGTTTGCGCATTTTTCTGCGTGTTTGGCTTCTACAATGAGTGCAGGCATGGAGGTGTTAGCCTCTGGGCAGATGAGGGCAGCAACAGAGGGTTTCATTCTGTTGATGAATGAGGCTCTGGTATGCACGTTGTCAGCTTTTGCTGGGTTTTGGATTTTACAACATATTTCCTCAAATTTGTTGGCGTAAGCTGTGATAGTGGTCTTTTGAGGAAGATCACTGAGCGGTATTGCAATGTCTTGGAGGGATTTGGTGACGCAAAAATTGTGTGTGATGTCTTCTTTAAACTCTTCCCAGTTTTCAATCTGTTTGTCAGTTTGTGAGCTGACCCAGGTGGCAAACCAGTTAGCTGTGGCCTTGTACAGGCGCTTACTAGCTTCTTAGACCCATTTCTCATGGGGGATGCAGCTGGAGCGGAGTTTAGCGGCTGAGTGATCTAGCCAGTTAATGATGTTTTCTTTGCTTTTATCAAAGAACTTGTTGATACCAATGTATTTGGTGTTGGTCACTTCACCTGTGGTAGGTGTTATTGTGTTTGTTTGTGGTTGAAGAGAGCAACTGTATTGAATAATCTTGGCGCATGCTTTGGGCATGACCAGACCTTTAAATACGGTGCATCCACTAGGTATATCTTTGTCAATGTTGTGGGCGCGTAAGTACGTCTTCCAGGTATCCTGGGATGTGTCCTGGTTGAGTACGTGAGCAAAAGTGAGCAAGTTTTGGTCAGTCATTTTCTCTCTCATGGGTGTGATCAAAAAACTGTAGCTGCTACCAGTGATAAGGAGCGCCTTTTGGGGAAGCTTCAAATATGAAATTAAGAAAGAAGAGAAGTATATTTTATTGGGTAATGCTTTAGACTTATATAGACTTGGCTGTGGCGGGGATTTAGTTGGATCAAACCTAGGGGTTGGTCATGTGCTAGATGGGTTTGAGCCACTGGATACTTGGACAGTAAGGTGATATTATTTGATTACCATTCTTGATATGTCAAACAGTATATTGGAAGGGGACTAAATCAGGTGATGGCTGGATGTTAAGTAGGTTGGCAGAGGCCAGAATGCTTGTACATCCAGACCCTTGACATTAGTTTGTGTTGTGGCAGGGATCTAAGTTGGATCAAAGATAATAGTGGTCATGTGCAAGATGGGTTTGTGTTGCTGGATACTTGGAAGGTCATGGGATATTGCTTTGTTGCCATTTCCATAATATTGAACTGTATATTGAAAAGGCACCAAATTAGGCAATGACTGGATGTTAAATGGTTTGGTGGTAGCCAGAATACCTGTACATCTAGCTCTTTGACAATAGTATTAGTCTCCCTCTCCTTCTTTACCTTGGGTGCCTTCTTGCATCCTACTTTGTTATCTGAGGTATGCACCTTTGGCTCAGTTTTTTGGATGGTGGGGCAAATTACATGTTATGGCCCTCAGCTCCACACCTGTTGCAGATACTTATAAAGGTGCCAGTTAGATGATCCTGCTTCTTTCAATTATGACATTATAAGTTAGAATTGGCTTGCTCTCCACTTGCCATATATGTGATTAGTGTGGTAAGATCATGAGCTAGCTTCTTCATATTTTTGGATAGGACATATGGTGGTAGCATGATGGACTTCCACTCTTCCTTTAGCTTAGCAACTGTATGAGGATGCAATAGCTGTCCTCTAGCTTTAAATTTCCCAAGATAACAGATCAAGACATAGGCTTTGTCCACATTGATTGGTGCTTAGGATTCAATGAACCGGCAGAACTTGGTAGCAATTGTTTCACATACTCAGTCTAACCCTTGGTTCTCAAGGAACATAAGGTGTGTGCGCTTCCCCTCTAAGGTCTTGTAGCATAGTAGACCAGGTCTTGATATTGGTTGAGGAGAATATTTAGTTCTTCAAAAAGTTCCTCTGTAGTTGTAAAGTTTGATTGGTTAACTTCTTTGAGTTTTGCAATGGCTTTTTTGATGCCCCCTCCCAAATTTCTGAAAGTGATAGCTTTCCTGTTTGCCCCACTAATTGTCGCTATGAGTGATATGTGCCAATCAGCAGCTTTACCTCTAGGAAATATTGCAATTCCTCTACAAAGTCTGTAAGCTTTACTCTGTGCCTCTTGCAATAGAGTTCAAACCAATCCAGCCAGGTGAAGAGGCTGTGGTGATGCTACTACAGGACTAGTTACAGTCCAGGCAGCAACATGGGGTTTGGGGGTGAGCACCAGGCAAGGTAGGGCTTCACAATTATTAGTATGCCTTACCAGTATATTAGTAAAGATACATGGTTTTCAGATCCAATTGGAAAGTGGCAAGCTGCAGGTGGCACCATCTGCAGGTGGTGTGTCCTGTAGTAATGTATATCTGTGTTACAGGAGAGGGACAACAGGTATTATCTCTGGAGTCAATGTTGCAGGTGAAATGGGGGCTGCAGGTGGTAAACTACTTCAGGCAGCAGCCTGGCTAATATTCCTCAATGCCTTTAATTCTCTAACAGAGAGGGGTGAGATTTAATACTGGAGTAAAGTCTTATAAATTAAATCTGAGTATTTATTGATAATAAATGTGAGTATATATAGTGCCATTGCATGTGATACAGTTGTTTTAAAGCTACGGCAACAACCAAAAATACCTCAGATTTAAAAAAAAATGATTTCATATTTAAACAAATTCCAAGTTGCGCAAGATTCAGAATTCAATTAATTTAAAAAAATTCAGTTAATAAATGAACTGTCAAACAAAAAACAAAATTTCACTAGCCCATTATACAAAATTATATCAAACATCAAGCGGTGTAGTTCAAACCACAAACAAAATGAACTGACACAACAAGTGAAATGGATGGATGCCATCCCAGAGTATATTATAATCTAATCAGGATTCATATGAGGCACCAACAGAAGGACTAAAACAAAACAAAATTTGAGCAATCTAGAAGCGAGATTCCTCAAGCACAAAATAAAATGAAGTCACACAAGATATGTAGTGTGAGCAGTCTAAAATAGAAATATAGCAGTTTAGCAGCCAATCAACAGCTATCCAAGTTAGGAACAGAGGCATTTTATTCATTTTCATGGATCCTAATTTGTGTGAAATGGTTTTGAGAACCTTTCAAATATGGACTCAAGATTACAATAAAAATAAATCATTAAATTTTAAAATTTCTACTTTTAGTGATTTTATCCTAGGCTTTAGTTCAATATGGTTTTCAACAGCAAAATTTTTGATGGCGCCAGCAGCCAAGCTAGCAGTAGCCAAGCCATCTTCAATTGAGACAAGGCTCAGAACGTGGAGGCACCTGTTTACACACAAGCCTTTGAGGCAGGTAACAAGGAAGCTGACCTGTTACTGACCCCCAACCCATATGGCTTTGACTTGTTCAGTAGTCACTTAGTGTTTAGCTCTGCCCCTACTCCTGTACTCATCCCTGCACAAGCTGCCTGTCAACCAACCAATCAGGATGGCAACCTTGATTTGGAACAACTTCCTGCCACCAGCCAATCTGCCCCCCCCTACAGCCAATCAAGCTTGACCTCTACAGCCCAGCGCCTCAAGCAACAAATCATCACTGCCCAAATTCTTCAGAGAATTGTGGCACTGAATCTACAGGGTCTGTCCTGGGAACAGATTGCCGCCCAGTTGCAATTTACCTGAGCTACTGTCATGCTGAAATCAACAAACTGATGAACAGGGGGAATCTGATTGGGACAGCCAAGAAGCCCAAGAAGGCCCCCAAGTCACAAATATCTGAGGCATATCCAATCATGCTTGACCTCCTCCAGCGGGATCCCAAGCTTCTCTTGACCCAGGTCCAGAAGCAGCTTGTGCATCATGAAATTTGGGTGTCTGAGCGCATGTTGCAGCTCTTGATGTATGGGAAGGTGGCTTTGATATGGGTTCTTACCATTTTTGCTGGCAACCAATGGGATGGCGCTGAGGATTAGCTTGTATGAAACCATCATTGAATCAACCCTGGTCCAATGCCTGACTAGTCTAACAGATGACATCATTTTTGTCTCATACTACAAGTTATCAATTGTGTTTGACAATTTCAGTGAGCAAGGAAAAGCTGCTGCCAAAAATAGAAGAAAGAAGGTCAAGAAGGGGATGTTTATTGGTGCATTTCTGGCTGTTTCAGCCAAGGGTTTTATCTACTATTGAACAAACCCAAATTTCACTGATGTCTACTTGTACAGCCACATCCTCAGTGAATTACTTGACTCATGGGATGGCTCAAATTCCAAGGACTGGGGTTTCTTGAGCCACCAGATGGAGGGTAGCTCCACCGCCCTTGAGGCCATCCAGGGATGCGGGCACCAGGCCTCAGTCTACCCCACCAGCCATGCAGACGTCCATCTGGCTGATGTTGTCTTCTTTAATATTGGAGATACACTCCAAGAGCGCCACCTTTGGGCTTTCAACAGTCTCTATCTTGGAGTCCTTGACCACAATTCTCTCTTTGGTCACCAAAAGATGGCTGACTTGTTTGCCCAAATTGTCTTTCACGTGAACATGGGCAATCAATCACGTAAGGATAAGCGCCTCCCACCCTGTGCCATAGCCGCCTACCAGCCCATCCAGCCAATTATGGATGAGGAATACAACAAGTTGTATATGGCAGCCATCACATGCAATCCTCCTACCCCCACCACCACTACCCCCCACCTTCCAGCCCCACCCACCCAATCCCAGACCCCCCAGGCCAGCACTGTCTTTACGTCTTCCTTCCCATGTTATTCTGCCTACTAGGCATCACTCTTCCCTGCCCCAATAAACCCCCTGTTGCCAAACATTTTCTATTTATATTATCTTTATTTTGAATTTCAATTGTTCATGTTCTCTTTGTTTATAGTTGGCTTTATTCTCAATGTTCAGCTTATTTTTATAAAATCATATATTTACTATGGCGTACATCTAGATCCAGAACACAGTTATTTTTAGCACTTTGCACAGCCCCTTATGAAAATATTAGCAACAATTTGGTGATCAGCTAAATTTGAATTAAAAAATTATAGGTTAATTTTTTTTAGATAAAGTTGCTACTGATCCAAATTCAAAACCTTAATGATAAACTTTAAGCCAATCAGGAGCCAAGTGATAAAGTGATTATTGTGATATAAAGGGTCATTCAATAACTCTTTGGTGCATGTGCGCTAATTAATATGATTGGCTGGATATTTTGCCATTGTACGCCATTGCTGCTGTGGTGAGTTGTTGGTGGACTAGTCCCAATCAGCTGCTGGGTTAGCACTAGTCCATCAACAACTTGCCACAGCGGCAATGGCGCACAATGGCAAAAGATCCAGCCAATCATATTAATTAGCGCACATGCACCAAAGAATTATTGAATGTCCTTTATGTCACAATAATCACTTTATCACTTGGCTCCTGATTGGCTTAAAGTTTATCATTAAAGTTTTGAATTTGGATTAGTAGCAACTTTATCTAAAAACAGTTAACCTATAATTTTCTAATTCAAATTTAGCTGATCACCAAATTGTTGTTAATATTTTCACACAGGACTGTTCAAAGCGCCAAAAATAATATGGTAATTAAGAAAACAATGCCAACACAAAGCAAACAAAACATATTGAGATGAGCGTAAAACATATACTCAATGGTGAAAAAATGGGATATTGGAGTAATGTGAAAACAAACAGGGATAAACAAGGAGGCAATAGTATCAGAATAATACAGATTTTATTGGGATGAAAACTATAAAAACATATGGAAAGGTTATAAAAAAATACATGAGATAATTGGAGAATATTTTGAAGGATCTTGAATCTGCAGTTGCAGAGATTAAAGAAATTGACCGCAAGGTCAAAGCAAAAGTCAAGGCTGCCGTCCTCAAAGGCAAGAAACTTGACAGGGTGACATCCAAGGCATTAATGACCAAAATGCCTGACACATCAGAGCAGACCATTGAGTGCCTGCTCAACATTCAAAAAACAGTGGTCAAGGGCTTGCAATTCAAGTCCTTTGCCCTCTCTGTACCGTCTGTCTAGACGCATGACCCTGAAATGTATGCCCACCTAAACCTACCAAGCAGGCAAGGACAGAGGATAAAGATTGCCCACGCAACTGCTTGCATTAAGAATGGTGAAGCCTGCCAAAGCCGCAGGCAATTAGGAAACCTACAAAGGTACATAAAAAATTATAATTAATAAAAATTTCAAAATACTTACCTTTTTTGGTAGAAAACATTGACGGCAAACTCCGCTGGGTCCTGGTTCCTTTTGTCCCCGCCATGTTTTATGCCAACTATGCCAATCATGTGGCCAAACAGCTCTTTCTGTCCCCCCTGTTTGCAGGAGCTCAAAGACAGGGTCCATGGTACCCTTCTGATGACAAGGGATACACTAGCCAGGCTGACGCACACTAAGGGACATCTGAGTGAGCAGTTACTTCCTACAAGGATGCCTAATTGGTCCATCTGGACCTGGTATCCCTCAATGGAGTTTACTGTGAAACTCCATTGAGCTTGTTTGGGTTGTCCTGGAGATGCTCCCATTAAAGAATGTACCAGAGATGGGCCAGGCCCATGCGGCTGCCCGCTTCTGCTTCCTGGTAGAGCATACTATCTCTTACCTCTTGGACAACTTTGGGTGCACAGTGTCAAAACTGTCTGTTGCAGATGCAACAGCTGTAAAGAAGACAAAAATCCTCCTGGCAGACTTCAGGCTGGCCTGAAGTGCCAACAAGACAGGGGTCCTGCAAGCAATGGAGCTGATCTTTGCAAAGACAAAGCATGAAAAGAATATTAGTACTGTGTATAATAAACTCTGTGAGTTTACAGAAGCCTTTGCTGGGCAAAGGCTTCACCTCATTGTTTACCTGGGGTTCCTCTTCTACTTTGGGATGGACACATCTGTAGAGGACTTGGATGGGGTCCTTCTTGGGATCAACAAGTTGAGGCTCTCCCTGGATGGGAAGAAGGTCCCCCCCCAGATATGACTTGGTGGACCATGTTATCCAAGATGCCCTGGTCCTGGCAGGAATCTATGGGTTTTCAGCCCCACCAGAGAAGCTGCTCCTGAACTCCTACCTCACCATACTCCCTGTTACTAGCCGCCAAGAATATTTCAATCAGGGTGTATCCACTGTCCACAGTGTGGCAGTGGAGGTTGTGCGCCACCTCCATTGTGGGGTGGGTACATACCACCAAACCCATTACAGGCGCTCTTAAAACTCTCTTTTCCAATAAATATATTTAAATTATAGATTATTTTTATTATAAATAACTTTTATAATTTTTATTTTAGCAAACAAGATTTTCAAAATATATCCCAGAGAAGGTCTTAATAAAACATAATAATATATGTTAATAAACTATACTTCTAATTTGTACACTTTACATTTAACTTTTTTAATTTGATTTTTATATTAATTTGACAAAATTGATATGAATATATTTGTGTAATCCAGTATTGAGTGTTTGGGATAACCTCAGATGGCATAATAAAAAAATATAATATAAAAAAAATTACTTACCCATCAATGGTCTTGCTGAATGTGATTGTGGGCTTAGAAGCTTCTAAATATAAAATGATAATTAATAAATCTTAAATAGTAAATTAGAGAATATAAAAAATTTGGACACACTAAGCCTTTAATTGATTGGTTGTTTGGCAAGGCACGCAGGGATGAAAAAATTAGTGTGGTCATAGATTTTGGCCACGGTCTCAGCTGGGAGGGTATGGATCCCGGCCTGCAGCAAATCAAAGAGGTCCTCAGTCCCAGTTGGGGTTCCTTGCTTGACAACTTGCTTGAGCCACCCAAAGACTTACTCAATGGGATTTAGGAAGGGCAAATAGGCAGGAAGGAAGAGAAGGCGCAAATTTTCCATGGCTAATTGCTGGGGGGCCACTGCAATGCTAGTGTCAATTGATAGAAATTCCTCAAGAATATCTGCCACCTTATGGAGACCAAATTGTCCAGCACAATGATGTTGGTGAAGCCCAGGCTTGTGCGCCTTAGGTGCTCCTGGATCAATTGGAGAAATTTTAGAAAGGTTTGGCTGTTTTGGGAGCCTAGTATTTTTTGATAGAGCTTGACCCCCTTTGGACTGAGGAGAGTCACCATCAAATATGCTGTGGTGCGGACTGCAGTACACCAAGCTATCCCGTCATTTGAGCCTTTGGGGACATACCCATATGCATTGCACATAGACAAGGAAAATGCTGATTTGTCAATATAGTAGAATTTGACTTTCCCCTTGGCTTTGAGAGCAGTGTACGCCTCTGCATATTTTTCCCGGATGTCAATGTTAGCTGGGCTATTCCAATTGTAGGGGGATACCCCAAGCTTTTTCCAGGAAAAGCGCATTCCCTTGAGCAGATGGTAGTAAAAGGAAATCAAGGACTCAACCCCAAAAGTAGATTTGACCATGGCCTGTATATTTTCCAGTTCAAGATGGCAGTCCTGGGTTATCCACTGACAGATTGCCCATTTGTGCTCCTTGGTGAGCATGGTAGAAACACACAAAGATTTCTCCGCAGCAAGGACACAACCAGCGTTGATGAACTTGTGGAAGGTCTTGCTGGCGTACTTGGGATCCACTCCTACAATGGCCGTGTCCACCTTGTAATTGCCTGATTCACACATTAGCTTAAGCAGGATGATGTGTTTGATGTCAGGGATTCACTTCTGGGCGGGCTTTTTAGCAGTGGAGATTGGCTTGTTGGCATTGGGCACAACACAGGGCATGGGTACCTTGTTGTAGAAGGCTGCAACCTTTTTTAACACCAGTTGTCCCTCATCAGTTTGGTAGAACTCAGGCTCCTTGTCCTCTTCCTGGTTGCCATCACTGACGTAGGGCTTGTAGCTAGTATAAAGTACAGGCTTCACCTTCTCCAGTATGGCTGACGGGACCAACTCTTGCTGGTACACAACGTTGAACACGTACAAAGTAAGTTCTACCTCCTTGTTTCCAACTGTTTTTGTAGTGGTGACCTTGGTGAGCTTCTGGGTCAGCTTGGGGACCCAAGGGTTGATGCTCTGCACCCTAGAAGCTTTTGCTCCTTGAACTGGCTGTGTCAGTGCAGCGTCACTATCAAACTCTCCTCTCTTGTCTCCTTCCTGAGTAGGCATTTGTGTTGCACTAACTCTATTCTTTGACCTGTGGGGGCAACCGCAACCGCAGTACACAACGGTGCATTGGTACTCTGTTGTTGTGTTTTTTATTTTAAAATTTAATAAAATATCAAATAAAACTTAATTAAGTTATTCCCTAATTTCAATTTTTGCTTTTTATCTGAATATGGATATTTGATTAATATTTTTCCCACCCAATATACCAATTAGAGATTTTTTATTTCTTAATTAGTTGTTTTTGGGTTTACAACACCCATTTTAGAATACCTGAAATGATTTCCACCCATTTCCCCAGATTTTACGCCAAATTAAGCACCCAACAAAAAATTTTAAAATTTATGTTTTAGATCTTGTGTCTTATTTTAGATACCTTGGTATCATTCTTGATTACAATCCATTGCACAAACTGATTGAGTGATTTTGTTTACATAATGAGTTGCTATTGTGTTTTTTATTGAGGTTTGACTCACCTTGCTTGGGTGTATTCTGTCACCAATTCACATAGTAAACATATGTACACCAAAAGTCAACTCACACCATTTTGTTTGTGAATCAATGTATTTCAGATTGTATTTTGAATAGTTTTGCTTTGCGTGTGAGCCCTTCTTTGCTGTGTTGACTCATTTGGCCCATTAACGCCAATAAACTCTGTTAACAGAGTGTATATTTTACTCTGATAGTTGGAATTTGTTTAAATCTTAAATCATTTTGTTTAAATCTGAGGTATTTTTGGTTGTTATCATAACTTTTAAAACTACTGTAGGGAAATAGATGAAAGATCAACCTTAGGTAAAGTTGAGGGGACATGGGATCATCACATTGAGTTTCTGGGGGTAGATCATGTTTGATCAGACATCATGGGGGATTGAGGTCAGTTCAGATGATGATCTCTCCAGTTGTTACAGGAGTTGGATTGCATCATCTTATTGGGACAACAGTAACCTGGTAATACCAGTATGAAGACAATTAATAGCAAATAGCATAGGGGTTATGGGACTATGAGATTAATAGCGGAATTAGACTATAGACTAGATCTAAGGTACTCAACTAAAAATCACCACAGAGGCTAGTACCATCAAAGAAGATAATGTTCTTGGCTGCAAAAGCCTTCAAAAGTCCAAGAGATTGAAGGGAGAGTTTTTAGTGTCCCTGGGGGGTTATTGTAATATATCTGGTTCTCTTCCCTGACAGAATCACCAATGTGATATTTCACATGGAAAGTGGGCTTTTAGGAGTCCTTTGGGTTCTAAAAGACAAAGGTAGATATTTTTCTGTTTGGACTCATCTGTATGTGATTTTGATGATAAACTTGAAATTTACTCAAATTGACTAAGAAGGCCAAAAAGGAGTTATTGAAATAGAATTATTTTGCTTTATTTAAAATATGGGCAGAATTTATACTATCTGTTAACATTCAAAATAGGGGAATATGGGGTAGTTTGGGGGTTAGCCATGAGGCTGGTGCATGGCAGAGAAGTGAGGATTTCAGGGGGATGTATTAGACTGAATTTATATTGCTTAACCGTTACATCACACTGCTGACCATAAAACACTTGTTATAATAAGTTAGGTAGCTATAGGGCCACAAGGAGGTGGTACAATGGTGTGGTCTAAATATGGTTTTGGATTTCAAATAAGTTATCAAAAGAGTTTGATAATAATTGGTCTTGCTCCTTATAAAGAAGTATTGCACATACTTTTTCATTCAAGGTGAGAGGTGTAATATTGCTAGATATGACATGGGAAACTTATTGAGCACCCCTGGTTATTGTAAGATACATTTTCAGATGAAGTTACAAACTCAGTTGTAACACTTGATAATTATTTGATTTAGTCATACAAATTTTTAGTGAGGTCTGATGCAAACTTTATAATTTATGTATTTAAATGATCTAGTATTTGATTAAATTGTCTACTGTAACCTTTTGTAAAGATAAAATAAAATCCTTATAATTCTGTTGCAACATCTACAATTACTCCCTCTTGGGAAAGTGATTCCCTGACTAATGATTAAGTTGGTTGCACTCTTATCAGCCACCCATCTTACACAGGGATCAAACTTTTTAAGTCCTAAATGGAACATCACTTGGACAATCCCCATGACATACATTGAAAGCATGTAACTTCCTATGATACTATATAATCTCCAATATTCATATCAATAAAGTATCACCATCTTCTCAATTTCCCCTTTTTTGTTTTATATACTTCCAAGAAGTATATGCTCGACAATTCCTTATTTGATACTGAAGGAGCATTTCCTAGCCAGCATTCTCTGAAGTTTTATTGATGATTTCACTTAATGTCTTGATCTGGTCAGTTGAAACTCAAAACAAGTTAACATGGTTAGAAGTTGAAGGCTTCCTGGTGAGTCAACCCCATGTGTTGGAACTTACTTTCAATTAATGTGGTATTTAGTCTGATAAATCTAAATATTTTCATGTAAAGGATAGATCGAGCGGTGATTAAATTTAATAAAGCTTTGTAGTTTTGAATTAAAAGGCTTGATCTGATAAACTTGTACTTTGGTTAATTTGTAACTATGGGTATAAGACTTCTGTAAAGAGGCGCGTTCATCAGTGAGTCATATATGGTATTGAACCATTCCTGAGGGGTAAGGTTCATTGTGAAGGCGGAGATCAGCGTACGTTGATGCTTTCGATCGTAGAAGTACGCTAATGGCCAAGCTATGACACAGAGGCATGTAATTACACACAGCACTTTGGTGGCAGGATGGTTGTAGAAACGGGAACTAGCGTGATCGCTTATCACTTTAACTTTGTAGTTTTCAAGGCGGTAAGATATTTGTAGCCGATGTCTAAACCCTCTTGAACGGATAGCTGATGTTAAGGCTTGGTCTAACCATTCGTAATCCCAAACCACTTCCTTTTTAAGAACTATTTTCTTGAGGTTGTTGCTGGCTGAAATATGCTCAGCGAGGACATCCTCAACCTTCTTGGGTTTTCCTTCCTTGGGTACTGGAGTATGCATGGTTCCTGCTTGCGATATGAGCTGAGATACGTCGTATGAAAGCCTAAAGTGGACTATCCTCTCATTTCGTCTTCTGCCTGACCTACCACCCCTGCGATTAGTGGTCGTAATATGTTTTACAGCCATTTCATATCCTAAAAATCAGATCAAGCGCATATAAAGCTTACCCAAAATTTCTACCCACATTCTGGGTCTAGTGTTGTTTGATTTGAAAAACAAGGATAATAGGTTTGCATCGCTGTTGAGTGAAGGGTCGGCGGAAGATATGCCTTTTGAAGATGACTTCAATTTGATGCCATCTAGGAGTTGTGGGTTATTCTGTCTTTGATGACTCGATGTTGCCTCATAGGGCGATGGCTCTACGGGCGTAACAGACGGGCTACATGGGAATTTGGGTTGGTATGCTGGTGCGCAGTGAGGGTCCATTTCTCGTCGCCTGTAAGAAATAAGCTGATGGTATGTCAAATAGCTTTATTTTGTTTTCTGTGCCACATTGTCTTGTCTGAGTTGAGTTGTTTCTAGAATGACAAGCGGCTGAAAACAGATATACTCTTCTCCTAGTTCTTGGCATCTCTAGATAAACTTAAAGCATGTATTTAACATTGAAATTTATTTAGCCAGTAGGATCCACACTGGCATAGTGTCAGGAATAAATGGATAAAAAGAATCGGCAAAGTAGCTTTACTGTTCAGAGTTGGGATTCTCTAAACTAACTACATCTCAAAACATGATTTTACTTAAATTTTACAACAGCGCGGGAATGTTCCAGCAGCAAAAGATTTAACAGGAGCAATATCTGCCTTTCCATCGAATAACATAAAACCTAAATTAAAACTCACGATTTGGATCGATGCAGCGGAATCCCGCAGCTCTGATCATTGCTGCGCCCGGCCAATTAGATGGGCCAAATGGCACAGAGCTCCATTCTAGTACAATGTGGATTGGCCGCGTCATGTATGGATTTGCGCTTAGCTCCATGACTTTATTATTTCAAAACAGTGATATTTACTTGAGATTTTTCTTTTTAATTTTTGTAAAGCGTAGAGCCTAGGGCTGCATCAGATTTGGATGGTGGCTCCTTTTTGGAAAAGGAGCCACTTATCTCAAATCTGAAGACAATTCTGGAAAATCATCTAGGGTATGATTTTTACAGAATCATTTTTTATAAACCCTAGACAGATTTTTTTCCAGATTTTTTTTAAAATAAAAATTTTATTTTTTCTATTTTTAAAAATTAAAAAAAAAGAACTTGATTTTGATTTTTTTAAAAAAATAAAATTTTATTTAAATATACATAATTTGACAAATCTGGAAAACAGAAAGCCTTCTGATGCCTTCGTTTTTTAAAAAATTGGATTCCCCCAATGTAGGGGAATCTGAAAGACATAACCGGGGAAGGGAGGACTGGACAATTACGACAAATGCTGTAATCATCCTGTTTTACGCTGACACAGTCCTAGTAGAGCCCCAGCTTGGGCACAAAAGGTACAAGAGCGTCCTGAACAATCCACAGTTTTGAAACTATTATGATTTATTGTGCCATTGTCCGCAACCTCAGATACAGCCCAAGTTTACAGAAATCTGGTTGGGGCATCTTCTCCATGAAAAGCTTGATTGAGAGTGAAGTGGTTTTCAGAGCTGTAGGGATAAATGAAATCAACTCAGATTAAAACAAAATTAAAGTTCAAGGATTTTGTATTGAACTACAATAGATTTGAATTCTCTTCTATTCTGTTTTAAGCTGAGTGGATTTCGCTTTAAGTTGAGCTGGTTTTTTATCCCTACAGCTCTGAAAACTACTGCAGTCTCAATCAAGCTTTTCATGGAGAAGATGCCCCAACCAGATTTCTGTAAACTTGGGCTGTATCTGAGGTTGCGGACAATGACACAATAAATTATAATAGTTTTTAAAGCTATGATAACAAGAAAAATTGAGCCATCTGTAAGCAAAAGGAACTCAACTGAAAACAAACCCATATCAGTGTTGTAGCTGTCCTGTTTTAGCAGAGTTACAAGTGGAAAATATTTGGAAACTAGATAACCTTTATTGAGAGATAGTGATTATATAGTTGTTGTGAATCAAGGATAAGAGGAACATGATAGTGTTGATCACACGGTGGGATGGTGAAGGGGGTGGTCTGATCCTGGTAATGAGCCAAGCGCTAAATCAAGGTATCCACCATAAGGTATCCGCCATAAGGGATCATCATCTGTTCATGTTATTATATTTGGAAATTTGAGTCAACTTCCTAGTTTGGCTTTGGGTCACTGGAAGGTCGGGTTGCGAGTCACAGACCTGCTTAGAGGGACCTTGCTGGCTGTGACAGAAATTGCTGGATAGTAAGAAGCTGTCTCCATGTGGTGGGGAATCACCCCCCAAATCCACATAGAGTTGATGATTAACCACCAACAAAGCTTCAAATACTGTTTTGAGAAATTTCCAAATGAGATACTAGGGTTAAGTAAAATGATTAATCTAACCAAAAGAGCTCAAGATAAATAGCCTGTAATAGAATCAAAGTGTCCTCAGTATAAAATGAAGGACATTGAGATAGAATCAGTTTCTCAGCTTCAGATGCAGGGGGAACAACTCCAAGATTGCCAGGCATTGGATTAACATTGGGTGGAGGCAACACCAACATGCCAAAGGCAGGGCCCCATCTTTCCATAATGATTTGGCTAAGAATTAAATTGTAGGGAATGTAGCACATCAGGCCAACTACAGAATGCATTTTTAAATAAAGTTAGACCAAGGGATATCTGATTTTATGGAGTAAAATTTTTGGGAGGACTCAACTCTTAAGAGTTGAAACAGTGAAAATTATTCAATATATATCAAAGTTTTACTAAGCAATACCGCCTGGATCCTTGGCTCCTATTCCTTCCACATTGTCAAGTGAGTATCTTGTCCATTTTTCAAAGAACCTTTGAGCGACCAACTTTTGATGACCATGCTGATAAATAAGATCATATTGGGTGACTCTCATATTATGTCAATTTATCAACATCAGCTTGCATGGGGAAATTCAATCCACCCTGCAAACTGGAGCAGCTGTAACCCATTTTTAATCAACCATTTGATTTAAGTCTGTCAATTCAGTCAATTTTGTTAAAGGTTTTCCAGCTTTTTGAGCCTTCCTAATTGGGCAAATAATTCCTGGCATTATGGAATTTACCGTGACACTGGCAGGTTGAGTCTGCTTTTTTGACAACCCCCGGCTGAAGGTTGGCCTCCTCTGAGGGTAGTTTGTCAGGGAGGTTGTCAGGAGCCCAGGTGCTGTACTGAACTAGCTGTTGTTTGTTTGCTGGTAGGATGGTTTCTTGCTGTTTTTTTTGTGCCTTACAGGGTCTTAGTTGGTTGTTATGTAGGACTTTGTCTTGTCTGTGTTTGCTGAGTCCTTGTACTAGGTAAGTGTTGTTTTCATTTACCTTTAGTATGATGGTGGTCCTAATTTTTTGGGCTGCAGCTTACTTTTGTCTTTTTTCATCACCCAAACCTTGTCCCTAACCTCATGTCTAACTTGAATAGGCACAAACTTGTTTTTTAGATGTTTCTCTTCCTCTTCCAGTTTATCACTGTTGGCTTATACCACTTTGGGCACTTAACAAGGGGGGACTTTGTTGGGCATTTCCAACTTTGGCCCTGTGAGGGCTTGGATGATGTTTGGTTGAGTACCATATACAGGTTCAAAAGGGCTCATCCCGGTGGATCTTTTCACCCAGGTGCAGCACACAAGGAGCGCAGTCAATAGCTGCTAATACCAGTCCTCAGGTCTCCTGACAGTGATCTTGACAAGGGCCTGCACTAAGCTGCTGTTTAACTGCTCAACTCTGCCATTGGCCTGGGGATGGTATAATGTTATTACTGTGTGCTGGACCCCATTCTTTGTGAGGTATAAATTGGTGTTTTTGGAGGTCAATTCTTTGCCCCCATCTATGATTAGTAGCTCTGGCGTTCCAAACTTACTAATGATCTCCTTGCCAATAAAATATCAAACATTGTTGCCTGTATGTGTCTTTGTTGCCTGCGCTACCATCCAGAAAGTGGCAAAGTTGATGGCAGTGATGATATACTTCTTTTTGTTGTGTCTCCTGGGCATGGGGCCCATGATGTCTAGGGCCCATACCTTGAAGGGTAACTGAGAAAAAATGGGCAACATGCACTTGTGCAGAGTGTCACTTTTTGCAAACTTTTTGCATACTTTGCATTGGTCAAGGACCTCTTGGACATCCTGGTATAGAGTTGGCTACCATGCTTTATAATTTGGAATTCATAAAGATTGCAATTTTTTTGTGGCCTAAATCCCTGTGATAGCTTAGGATGGTATTGATCCTTTGGTGCGTGAAGATGTACATAATGGTGCTTCTGTTGGCCATTTTTTGATGTAGTGGTCTGTATACGTCTGTGAAGAGATGTTAATTCTTAATGACTGTCTCCTTGGTGATGTTGGTGGTGCCTGGGGGAAGCCTTTGTCCTTAATCTGGAGTACCAGGAGGCACCAATCCGGGTCCAGGCTAGTCTTGCCTCTTGTGGCTCTGATGTGCAGCCAAGAGAGTGTGTCTTCTATGACTAGTTCTGGTCCTGGCTTGTATTGGATGATTGTTTTGAATCTCTTGAGGAACTTCTTTCTTTGTACTTGGCTCCTGGATAAGTTGGCTTGGGTCTTAAAAATATAAGGGACTTGTGGTTGGTCAGGGCAGTGAATTCTTCCTGGTATTCCAATAAGCAGCACTACTTGACTAGACAGTGTATGATATCTAACAGTTATTTATCATGAATGGGATAATGGTATTCACTGTCTCTCAGTTTATACAATTTGTAGGCTACTGAAAGGAAGTCACTCTTGTTGGTTTTGATTTGCAGTACTCCTTCAATAGAAGCATCAGAGGCATTGGTCTCCATCTGGTAATCTCCATCCTGTTTGGGGTATTAGAGGATAGGGGTGGATGTCAACTTTTCCTTTAGGCACTGTAAACAGAGGTTGCATTGTGGGGTCTATATGAATTTAGATTTAATGCCTGTTATGGCTGATAAAGGTGCTGTTAAGATGCCACAGTTGGAGATGAATTGTTGGACATAGGCTACCACCCCCAGAAAGGCGCAGAGTTTGGACTTATCTTTTGGTGGTGACATCTTGAAAATGGCTTGAATCTTCTGATTGTTGGGTTTGATGCTGTATTTTGACACCACATGCCCCAAGAAGAGTAGCTTTCTGTAGAAGAACTGGCATTCAGATGGTTTGGCCAGAAGTTTGTGCTGCACCAAGGTGTCAAAGACTGCCTTCAAGTCCTTGTGGTGCTGTTCCACAGAGGGTATGTACACAATAATGTTGTCTAGATATACCAGTGCATGTTTTCCAATGTGAGGTGCAAAGAACTCATTAATAAAGGTGACAAAAGTTGATGGTGTATTCTTCATCCTGAAGTTGAGTACAACACACTTGTATGAGCCATACTTGGTGCAGAAGGCTGTTTTTGGTATGTCTTCCTCTTTGTTACAAATTTGGTTGTAGCCTGATGCCAGGTCAATCTTGGAGAAGAAGGTTGCTCCACCTTAGGCGTCAAAGAGGCCAGCAATGAGTGGGAGTGGATAACAGTTTTTTATGGTAACTTCTTTTATGGCTCAGTAGTCCATGAAAAATTGATATGTTCCATCATTTTTTGCCACAAATAACACAGCTACATCAAAGGAAGACTGTGAGTGGTGGATACATCTTTTTTCTAATGCCTTCTTGAGGTAAGCGCACAGTGCTTCATCTTCATTTGGGGTAAGGCAATAGATGGGTTGATCCTTAGGTACACTCCCTTGAGTTGAATAGTGTGCTGTATGTTCTTCTATGATGGCAATCCTGATAGAGCCTCCTTGAATATTTCTGGATGGTGGGCTACAATTTCCTGATCCTGAGGTGTGGTGGTGTCCTGGTGATCCTTTAAGTGAATAAACTTGTACTGGCAGGAGTCCCAGTCAATTGTCTTAAGGTTCTCCCTTCTTCAAGGGCCTCTGTAATACATACAAAGACGTGATCTTGTAGGAGTTGGTCCAAAGAGTCAGGATAGATCTGATTATTGACCCCTTCACGCTTGATGGTCAATACAGCTGTGACACAATCCATGTGGGGGTTATTTTTTGTAGCTAATCCAGTCCAAGCACAGCGTCAAACTTTAGGAAGTTGATGACAGGCCCTTGGGTGGTGGAGTGCAGGTTCTCTAGCGTAATGGAGAAGGGGGCAGTCCCTCATGCCACAGCAATGTGGTGTTCATCAGATAAAACCATGTTCTTAATCTGAAAAGGATTAGTGGCTAACTTGAACTTGTCCAAAAAGTTTCTGTTGAAAAGTGTTCAATCTTCCCTGAGTCCAGGAGTGCTGAGCCTGTGTAACTGCAAAAACAGAAAGGATAGAACATCAGTCTATTGGGATGTCTGGTAATGGTGTAAAGTAATTGATCTCCTTAAGGAACCTGTATCATTGGGCACTGATCCATGTCCTTGGGTTATGTTGTAAATTGCGCCATTAATGCTATTTTGATATGGCCTTCAAATATTGATAGCTGCAAAGATTTGGCTGGGTCTGCTTTCAATTTTGGATATTCCTTGCCTTCTGAAAATGGTTCTGGTCCAATTTCCACACATTCTGGATTCTTGTACCTGTCTGTGATTGATCCTGGTATGACCCCATCCCAGTGTGACCCCCTCATCCACTCTGTCTTCCTAATGAGTGATCACCATCCCTTGTCTACTATTTAAGTAGAATTACTTCTAATAAAGACAAGTTTATCCACATTTGTGTTGGCTTTAATAATATTCAAGCTTTTTTCTGTCCTTTCTGCCAAAAGGACTTTTACATCTTGTTTTCCAGGAAATTAAGGTATGTGCCCTTAATTTTGCCCTGAAGGCTAGCCCAAGGCTAGCTTCAAACCTCAAATCTTTTGTTATAAAGATTTCCCGCTGTGTCCTCCTGGATGTTGTCCCCAGGAGCCAAACACAACAGGTTAGTACTCATTGTTGGGTAAGACAGAAGTTAGGCAGGGAGAGATTGGCTTGCTTAGTGCTCTCCCCGGGATTTTCCCTTGTCCTGGGTAGTAGTGACTCTGAAGTGGTTGTAATTTGATTGCACATTTTTCCCATTAATGTGGCCATTTGAGCCTGGGGTTTATGAACTGTACTGTTGTTGTTATTGTTACCAGGAGGAGGGTGGCTGAAGCGTCTTGACAGGTGAGAGTCCTTGGGTCTCTCTCTTTCCTGTTTGTGCCTTGTGGAGGGTGTTGGATGTTTGTTTTGCTTTCTCTTCCTCACAATAAAAACTTTGCAGGTTGATCACTTGGTCCAGCTAGACGTGCTTTTCATGTGCAACTTAAGTGTGTTGTAGTACATGAGATGTGTGGCTGGAGTGTCAAAGGCCATGTCTGAGGGGGGCACGTAGGTGGAGCTCCTTGTATATGTGGGTGAGCTCTTTTACTGTGCCTGTCTGGGTCAGGTTCTTCACTTGGTGTATGATCATGAGGGCGGTGTCCTTCAGCACAAATCTTGCCAAAAATTCCTGATAAAAGGTGTCCCAATTTTTCTCAGTGTGATGTTCATGCCACTTGTTGCACCAGGTGCTTGTGTTGTGTGTAAGGCAGATGGATATCTCTGTGATCCAGAAGCATTGTGGGCATTCCATTTGCACCAGTTTTCTCTGGGCAGATTGAATTCATGCTGTGTTGTTGTTGTCATTGGCTCCAGTTAATGGTTCCAAGGCAGCGCTAAAAAGTTGCTGGGCTACCTGGGCTGGCTTGATACTTTTGTCTGTCACTCAAGAGGTGGCGGTAAGTGCTTGGAAGAACCCTTGTGCTGATAGGGAGTTAAAGGCGGAGACCAGCATTATTATGTTCTGATATAGTACAAACTCTTCTGGTATTTCAGTACCCAGCATGTATGACGTCTAGTCTGCAAGGAGGCTATACATGATGTTTTTATTATTTTTTGACTGTAGCAAGTACAAACAACAGGAGGGATTTTGAAGGGAAGAGTAGGAATGAAGCCCTACCTGTGCTAAAATGTTGTAGCTGTGCTGTATTAGCAGAGTTACAAGGGGAAATATATTTGGAAACTAGATAATATATTTATTGAGAGATAGTTATTGTATAGTTACTGTAAATTGTGGATAATAGGAACATGATTGTGTTGACCACTTGGTTGGATGATGAGGGGGTGGATTGATCCTGGTAATGATTCAAGCGCCAAATCAAGGTATCCACTGTAGGAGACCATCACCTGTTCATTTTGTTGGATTTGGAAACTTGAATTGACTTCCTTGTTTGGCTAGGGGCCACTGATAAGTTGGGTTGCAGGCCAAGAACCTATTTAATTGTAACCTTACTGGCAGGGCAAGCCTGCTGTTTTGACATATGGTTTTCTTGAAGGATTTTGAGGACCAGGCAGGCGTCTTTCCAGTGTTATTCCTTTGTTGGCTGTACATGTTTATATTATCAAGGTAGACAATAGCTCTTTTTTAATGTGTTTTTTTAAAAACTTTGTTCATAAAGGTCATAAAGGTACTTGGGGCATTTTTCATACCAGAGCTAATGAAAATACATTCAAACAAGCCATACTTAGTTCTGAAAGCTGTTTTAGGTATTTTCTCTGGTTTAACACAGATTTGGTGGTAGCCTGCTGTCAAGTCAATTTTTGTGAAGACTTGGGACCCCTGTGACATCAAAAAGATCATCAATCAGGGGCAAGGGATACATGTTCTTAATTTTGACCTTGTTTATTGCCCTGTATTCTGTGACTAGGAGGAGTCCTCCATCTTTCTTTGTTATAAAAAAGACATCCACACCAAAAGGAGACTTAGAAGATTGTATGAGTCCTTTTTCAAGGGCTTCATCTAGATAGGCCTTTAGTTTGTCATCCTCTTGTATTGTTAGGCAGTAGATAGGTTGTGCTTTTGGTACACTTCCTTTGAGGTCAATTTCATGTTGAATGCCCTGGTTGGGCAGGAGCCCTTGTAACTTTTCTTGGGAAACAGAAGGGAATTCTAGGACTAGCTGTTATCAGATTGGATCTTGTTCTTTTGAGATCTCTACATTTTTAAAGTGGATAATCTCATATGTGAAGTTGTTCCAATCAACCTTGCTAGGGTCTTTTTCCTCTTCTACTTCTGTAATCTTTACAAATACATGGTCTCTCATAAGCATGTCAAGGTGAGTTAAATATAAATAGTGGTGCATCTTGCCTTGCTGTATGGTGAGGTTAGCTGTGGGATTCCTGATCACCAGTCCCCATGGTGTGTCTTGGGTCATAGCCAGGGACCATCTGGAAGGAGTTGTCATTTCCTAGTAGATATAGGTGGCTATCTTGAAGTTTATACCTGGCCTGTATTACTTCAAAATCTTCCAATACTTTTCCTATGACTAGGCGTTCATCCCCACCATGCACTTGTACTTCAGCTGGTACTAGTCTCTCTGTAGGTCTATACCAATCTTTTAACAACCTTTTAAATTTATTCCTAATAAATTCTCTTCCTCTTTCAGTCTTTCTAGGTGTCTAGTCAACCTTTCCCATTCTTCTTGTGAAGTTTTACTAGTGGTGAACCTTCTATAACTTTGATGATAGATATCCTCCTCCCCTTGACTAGGGTAGAAGATATTGGGAAATTTACTCATAGGGATTATCTGTATCACTTGGAAATTTGAGCAGGGGTTAAAATGGGCTTTTATTCTCTTTCATAAGGAAGATTTCCTTAGAAACCTTCTGGTATATGGCCTGGGGGTCAGGGAAACTTTAGATATGTTGTAACTGTGCTGTTTTAGCAGAGTTATAAGGGGGAAAATGTTTAGAAGCTAGATAATAATTTTTATTGGGAGATAGTGATTATATAGTTCATGTGAATCAATGGATAACAGGAACATGATTGGTGATCACACAGTTGGATGGAAGAAGGGGGTGGCTTGATCCTGATAATGAGTCAAGCGCCAAAACAAGGTATCTACTGTAGAGGATTGTCATCTGTTCATGTTGTTGGATTTGGTAATTCAAGTTGACTTCCTATTCTGGCTTCAAGTGACCGGATAATTGGATTGCAGGACACAAACCTGTTTGGTTGGAACCTTGCTGGCAGGTCAAGCCTGCGATTTTGACAGATATATACCAATAGTTGGAGTACTCCAACAATCACCCAAAATCCTTATACTTGGTCTTAGGCTCCTGCTCCTTAGTCTTTGACTCCTGCTCCTTTTTTGGGCTTCTGCACCTTTTCCTGCTATTGTGGCCTTTGAAATCCACTGTTTCTAATCCAAATAAGTCCATTCTAGTCCAGTTTATTCATTGTGGTCTTTTCAATCCACTTTTATGAGTCTTTAAAATGCTCCTGACTGCTCTCCCTTCTATAGCTTCTTGTTTCAGTCCCTGTTTCCTCTCATATATTTTGATTTTCAAGGCTTAAACTATTCATTTTCTTCTTCTTTATAACATATTAAATATTTTGTCTTATTTCATCCAATTAAAAACCAGCTTTTCCTGCTTTATTTCCTCATTTTTTAGGCTTAACCCCTTCAGTTAAAGCCCTTAAAACAGTGATCAAACAAGCTTTGACCAGTAGCCAATCAAATGCCTGTATTGAACTGTTTTACCAAAACATTTGCCCAAATGACTTGCTCTTGATCCTGGTTTAAACCTGGCACTGTCTTGCTCTGGATAAACACTTGCTCTGTGTTTTGAACAGGTTTGCCATGATTCCCATCATGTTTCTCTAGTCAAACTCAAGAGCTTCCAACTATGTTTTACCTAGGGGATTTTTGAACCCTAATTTCTATAATGTTTCTCCAAGTTTCTCTGTAATTACTCAACATTTTAATCATTCAAAACTGCCTGTTGCTTGCTTCTTGCCTCACTTAATCACTTTGGCAAAACTCCAGCCTTCCTCCTCAGAGTTTCTCTGTCCTATTTCTAGCCTCTCTAGCTTCAGTTTTACTCAATCACTTTCTAATAAATTTATAAATTAAAAACTGTAAATTATTTAATTTCTCTTCCTTTTTACTATATGATAATCATTCTAATCTTTATATCATATCTTTTGGCAGCATTAATCAATTCTTTTATATGCTTCTTTCTTATTATTAATATTATTTCCAAAAGTCCAAGTCTATTATTACTGCTCCTTCATCTACTTCTGCTGGTCCTTATCAACTAACTTCTAGTACTTCAACAAGTCCTTCTCTATTAACTTCTGGTCTTTCTCCATGATCTTCCAGTCCTTCAGCTGTGAACTACCAAGGTTCTAATCTTCACTATGAACCACCACAGTTCCAGCTTCAGTCCTTGTTACTAATCCCTCAGACTTAGGCAATAAGTTTAAAAGACTAATAGTGCTTGACTGGGCCTGTAAGTGACCTC
The DNA here is from genome assembly GCA_014839935.2 of Entomophthora muscae. Classification (NCBI taxonomy): domain Eukaryota; kingdom Fungi; phylum Entomophthoromycota; class Entomophthoromycetes; order Entomophthorales; family Entomophthoraceae; genus Entomophthora; species Entomophthora muscae. The sequence continues at coordinate 68,830 of QTSX02004290.1, forward strand.
CATTTGGGCCATTTAACCACAGACAATCCTCATGTCTATGCAGTTGTCTTTACTCACTCAGGTGGTTAATCCTGAGCTTTCAGTTGCAAAGTAACCAACTTGGTTTCCCAGATACCTGTTTATTATCAAGTTCAGCAACTGCTTCCCCAGTCAGCTACCCTGATAATGCCTCTAGGCATATCCATGCCCCCTTTGGTGGCTTCAGGACTTCCCTAAAGCCTCTAGGAAACCACCAACAAGGACACCTTATCATTCTGTTAGATAAGTCTCTCACTTGCACACCTCCTGCAAGTGGCCAAGAGATTGTGGAGCTACCTTAGCTCCTCCCTTCCCTAGTAGCCCATGCTACCTACTAGGTTACATCTGCCTTTCTCCCTAGTAGCCCCTGTTACCTACTAGGTTGAAGAGCCATCTTTCCCCAGTAGTCCTTTGTTACCTACTGGGTTCAGACACCATCTAGCCCTGGTAGCCAAGTTACCTACCAGGCTGCCACATACTCCAGCACTTTAGTAGTCCTATGTTACCTACTAGACTGGAAACTATCCTATCCTCTAATAGTCCATGTTACCTACTAGTCATTTAACTGCTCTAAATCCATTATACTTCTCCAACTTTAAGCATAGAGTCCTTATTGTGCCCAAATCAGCCCTTGGCTGCAAAGCTGTCATCATGTGAACTGTCACAGTAGCGCTATACCAGTCAATATGAGGTTTGGTTTTTCTCATCCAGTCCAGACCAAATGTAATATTGTAATTGGGGATTGGTATGATTGGGCCACTAAGTGTAGTCTGAAAGTCTCCTATTTGGTCCCAAAAATGTTTTTCTTCTCTAGTGACTGGTGTGCTTATGTTGTCTGCCATGATAACCCTCTTGACATTACTTTGGATTGTGGGTAGTTTCATGAGGGTGGCATTTTTTTGTCAATGAGGGACTGGTCTTCTCTATTGTTGAATATTACTGTGCCCTAATATCTGCAAAATAATAAAGGATAAGTGAGGAGTTTATTTCCAGTTTGGGCAGCAAATAGTATAGGATTGCTGGAGGATACTTGGATCATGTTAATTAAATACATGTCTTGGTCCCTATTGTAAAGTATGCAGCCTGGGTGCTGATTTCTACAAATATTTAGTCTACTACTTCTTTATCTTAATACTATATATGTTGTGGTATAGTGACAGCCTGGATAAGGAAAGAAGAATATAAGAAGATAATAAGACAAAACTGGTTCTTTCTTTGATATGTTAGAAGGTTATATAGTGGGGGCAGGGTAATTATTGTCAAAGGAAAGAGGCACCAAAAGAAGGACTTGCCATATAAAGGCAGTGGAGAAATGGCATAGGAAAGTTCCTGGGCAAGAAAACAACTGTTTCACGCGCCTTACCAAATGGAGGAAAGTGGCTCTTAAATGCTTCAATTCTATTATTAGCCGCAGAAGTAAAGACTGAGCTCTATGCACAATAAACTCTTAATTCAAATAGCACTTTTTAGGCGCAATTAAACGAGTTTACAGGCATAGAATAGCAAATTCAAAAAACAAGTGAGCAATTGGGAAATTTTTCTATTGCCCTTAACATAAATGGACTATGTTTTGGCTGATCCATTAAATAATGTTACAGTCCCTGTATGATTCTTGCAAAGTGGGGGAGGGCTTCTTGCCAAGCACTCCCCTGAGTTTTCCCTCCTCAGTGGTGTTATCAGTGCTCATTTGATTTGCCTGAGCGGTACAATTTCCGCCTTGAGGATGGGAGTTATTGGCTTTGTTAGGTTGTTTTTTAGGTCAAGGGTCTTTATTTGCTGTGGTACTTTCCTTTTGTTTGTTGAAGGTAGATTGTCAGATTTTTGTGCATCTTGATTTCCTTCCAAGAATATTCCTTGGAGATTCTTGGAGCAGCTCATGTTAAACTGACATCTGACATGAGTTGGTAGGCCCCTGGTACTCAAGACTAGCAGCCCAGTTTGAACAGGGTTTAAATCCTGTTAAAATCCTTGAGTTTTGGAAGGAGAAAAAATTATATTCCTGACAAGAATTTTCTTATATATAGATCATATAACAATATAAGTTTTAATAAAAAATAAAGATATGAAGAGAGACAGGATAAAAAGAGAAAATAATAAGAAGCAACATACTAGAGAAGATTTTTAAATATAAAAAGTATCCTTATAGATGTATTTAAAATATTTAAAAACTATTTTAATTCTGTATTTATACAGGTTATAAAAATAATTACTATTGTCAATTATATACTTCTGGGAAGTCTATTAAACAAGATAAAGGGGGAAATTAAGAAGATAATCATACTTTATTTGATACAAGTTTAGAGTATTATATAGTATCATGGGAAGCCACAAACTATCTATGTACGTCATGGTAGTCATGGGGCTTATCTAAGTGATGTTCCACCTAGTTCATGAGTCTTGTCCAAGTGTTGTTCCAATTAGGACTCAAAAATTTGACCTTGTAATAAATGGCCAAATGATATTAGTGACACAGACTTATTTATTAGTTGGGAAATCATTTGGCAGGTCACTTGGGGAATTAGTTTCCCAAGAGAGAGTAATCTGATGAGGAGTGCCTTTTGGGGAAGCTTCAAATATAGAATTGAGAAAGAAGAAAAAAGTATATTTTATTGGATAATACTTTAGAATTATAAAGATTTGGCTGTGGCAGAGATTTAGTAGGATTAAAACTAGGGGTTGGTCATGTGCAGGATTGGTTTGAGACACTGGATACTTTGACAGTCATGTGATATTGATTGGTTGTCATTTCTGGTATGTCAAACTGTATATTGAAAGGGCACCAAAGCAGGTGATGACTGGATGTTAAGTGAGTTGGCGGTAGCTGGAATACTAGTACATCCAGATCCTTGACACCCCCCTTAAGGGGTTACTCTGGTACATCAGGAGGGGGCTTTGTCTTGACAGCTACCACTTGATGTTCCTAGAGTTGTTTGCTAGTTGGTACCAGTTGGGTTGAGTGCTCTCCTTTGCTAAGGCGGAGACAGGTTCTGTGGTATTTCTTGACAACAGGGTTTTTTGGCACCTTGAAATTTCACTAGATAGGTGTTTTGGTCTGGTCTGTACTTGATGATTCTTTCTGGTCCTCTGTGTACTGAGTCTAGCTTCTTTCTGTTTCCAGCTAGGAGCCAGACAGGGGAGTTGATGGGGAATGGTTTTTCTGTAGAGGTTACCTTTTGTGCTTTGAGCCTTTTTGATTCTGCTATTTTAGCTTTGGGGCATATTTGTTGTAGAGTTGGTGCTTGTTCTACTGTGGGAGGTTTCCCAGGGGAATATTTATTTATGGTTGGTTGTTGTGGGTTACTATCTCTGGTTTATACCTATATGTTAGTTCAAACGGTGAGTACCCTGTCCCTTGATTGGTACAGACCCAGGATACTAGTAATGCATGTTTCACGTATAGTGGCCATGTGTCTTTGGCTTTGCCCTCCATTATTTTCTCTAGGGTTCTAATAAGGCTGCTGTTTAGGCGTTCAAATCTGCTGTTGGCCTGTGGCCTGTAGGGCAAGGTTGTGGAATATTTAATGTTTTTGGATTTTAAGTTATTGTTTACTGTGTGACCTGATAACTCTGTTGCTCCATCAGTTATGATGTAGTCTGGAGTGCTGTAGTCAGCTATGATTGCTTTATTAATGAATATGTTTATTATTTCTGCTTTGTGGTCCTTTGTTGCCCAGCAGATGGGCCAGTGTGTAGCAAAGTTGATGACTACAGTCAGAAAATGTTGCTTTGTCTTGGTTTTTGGGAAGGGGCCCACTACGTCCAGTCCCCAAACCTTGAATGGCTCAGGGTCAGGTACTATGTCAACTGTTGGCTGGGGAGCCTTTGTGCTGGTGTATTTCTTGCATACTGTGCACTTTTCAGAACATCAAATATATTCTGTTTGAGGTTAGGCCACCATACTATCTATTTTAATGTGAGGTGTAGGTTGTTAGCCTTTGTATGTCCTAGTAGGTGGTGATGTCTTAATATGGTGTCAGCTCTTTGTGCAAGTAGGATGTAAGGGACATGCTTGTTGTTAATGATTTGGTATACAGTGCCATTTGATACACTAAAACATTTTTTGTTTCTTACTAATTTATTGTTGGTTAGTTGGTGTGTTGAGGGGTCTTTCTCTTTGGTTTTATACTCAGTGTTATATAGGTTTTGCCAGTCAGGGTCCAGGTGGTCAGGATGATCCTCTCTTGGCTGAAATAGCCTAGAGTGAGCATCAGCTGTGACCATCTCTGCCCCTTTTTGTATTAGATGTCCAAATTGAGCTGCTCTAGCAGGGACATCCATTTGGCTTGTCACCGTGCAAGTGCGTTCTGAGTTTTAAAGTAGATTAAGAATTTATGTATGACAGATCCAGGTCCAACCAGTCCATCCCAACATTACCTGCCCTTGACTCTTATTGACATTACCTTTCTTTGACAAAGCTTTGAGGAGCTTTATCTCCAGGGAGGCAATTTTATGGGACGTCACTTTGTTATCATCCTGCCAACAGGCCATGATCTCAACGCTCTTTTCCTCTCTTGCCCTTAAAGCCTCAATTTCACAATTTGCCTTTGCTTTCACTTGCTGTAAGATTTTGTCCCATCCTACTAACAGGTTCCAGGAATCACACACATAGATTTGGTTTCCTTGGGTGGGAGTCCCTTCTTTTGCAAAGTAATTGGAGTATAACTCTTCAAACGCAGCCTTTACTTCCACCAAGGATCCCTCAGGCACAGTCTTGGTGACCTCCAAGCTTGCCCAAGCTTCCTCAACAAACTTGTAGGAACCTCTTTCCTGGCAGCAGTGGTTTCATGAAAAAAACTCCAAATTTGGCCCTTTCAAAATTTAACAAAGAAGACATAATAATTGAAAAGGTAGTTGAGGGGAAATTGTCAAAATTGACAATATATCTTTATTAAAGTTTAGCTGTTTTTGCTTATATACCACTCAGGGCATATTCAGCTGAAAACCCCTCCAGTTCTTGAATCAACCTATGATTCATCTCATGTGGTCTATGACATTCAAGTCATCTAAACCTAGATCTTTACCTAAAAGATCACCAATATTTCTCAACCTATGAGAATCAACCTACAATGGGAAGAAGTTGCCTGACTCCATTCATTCCCATGTACCAATTTAGCATGTAGCTTCCTCAGCATCTGGCGCCAAAACCCTGTGGATTAAACATCCCAAAACCCAGCTATTAATGTTCCAACTGGAAGCCAGGTGATTAACCCTGAATTCCTAGGCATTCTTGTCTTTATTTTATTATCTTTGCATTTAATTGTTTTCTTGCCTTAAAGCCCATTAAAACACTTCAAAACTCAAACCAGGCGCCACTGCAGTGCCCAGGAACTTTCCCAGGAGGCGCTCCAGTGACTGAAAAATTGATAGGCGGCGCCTTGGCGCTTCTCAAATCAATTAGGCGGTGCTTTTAACCCAAAATTTGGGGGTTTACTTATGGTTGACCTTAACCAAACTTCTTGACACAGTCAAGGCATTTTAACCAATATAATTAAATCTCCATTAATTATATCCCTGTGTATTTATTAATTAATCTTCCCAATTAATTAAACCATTTTTGAGACACCCAGTCTCCCAGATTGACTTGGCCAATCTTGCCTTCTGTTCTTTTGTTGAACCTAGATATCCAGCTTTCAGGAATCTTGACCTTAAGACTTCCAATCCAACCTATCTACATGCAATAATCAGAAAAATAGAAATAACTTTATATTTTGAGCATTTATTTGGCTAAATACTCAATAGTGACTGTTGTACAGTCACATTATGGTCAGTTAGTACTTGGACGTTTAAATGTCCTTCTAGATAGCATCTCCATTTCTTGCATATGTGATATATTGCTAGCTATTCCTTGTTGTGTATTAGGTACCTCTTCTCAGTGCTAGTTAGTTTTCTATTGTAACATACTGACAGGAAGTCTTGCTGCCCTGGCTGGCGGATGCATAGGACTTT